>CAUYPK010011116.1:0-24878 GCA_963574355.1 Loris lydekkerianus
CACTTACCCAGTGTGCCAAAAACGGTCTCACTCTGCCCCTGAAGGTTAGGGCTGTAAGGTGGCTCAGTCCCCGCCTTTAGGCTACTCAGTCACTAGGTTACCAGCTCCCCCCCCCCCCAGCAAACACTTTTTTTGAGACTCTATAAAAAATCTCCTGAAATTGCTTTGAGAGATACTCTAATTTTAACAAGTAGAGAAGTAAAATTAGGGGGAAGGGAAGAACTTGCATTCATGTGTGCATGCTATTTCATTGCCACCGGCTGTGTCAAGCTCCTGCTCTGTGCTGGGGAACACAAGACCAAAGTTATCTTGGTCATGGACTTCCTTCTCATGGAGGATGACCCACATCACATTTTAAAAATGAAAGTCATACATAGGCCTACAGACCTTGCAGAAATACAGGGCAACACTGGAGCAGGAGTGTGCTAAAATTGGGAAAGGTTAAGTCTAAAAAATGATATTGAAAGAAGCACATGGGGAAAAATTAGGCATGAAAAATCATTTCTTAGGGGAAATTGCTGTAGTCTGGGAGAACAGTCTGTTAAATAGTTTGTACTACAGGCCATGTAAATAAGTGCTCATGTGAGAGGTAATTGTGGCCAAGTGAGTTTGAGGATGTGACATCTCGAATTCCCTTTTTGAAGATTCTGAAATCACATAACTATATTAATGTCTCAGAGATATCCTCCTGCCAAGAAACCCACTTAAATAAGTCTATTGCAGCATTTTCCAAAGTTAGTTGAGGATAGAATACTCTATGGAATGATTTCTGTGTGGGGGAATGCTGTCTGCTGGAGACATCAGAGTGGCTTGAAAACTTGGCTGGAGCCAGGATATAGGAAGTCTTACAGGCCATATTCCAGTTTTGAATTTTTCCTCTGTGTAAAAATTTTAGTGTCTTCACATCCCCTTTCGGAAATGGAAATTCTGTAATTATACTGAGGCTCTCTGCTTTAGAGAGACATAAAAGTAGGGGCTGGACTCTTATCCTCATAGGGGGAGTAAAATGCAAACAATTGTGGTACAGAAGATAATTGCTCTAAATGGAGATTTTGTAGGTTGCCGCCCCCCTTCCCCGTTCTGTGGGGGTTCAGTGAAACTGCAAGTCTGGATTTGCAAGCCTGAAGGATGGAAGAGGAAGAATGAGCAAGGACTGCAGGTGGGGGTGAGGAGGCGGTGCTGGGATCGGGAAGGATGGCGGTCTAGCGCTAAAGCCCTGCTGTAGGAGTGAAAGGTATAGGGGTAGAACTGACAAGATTCATGGGAGGGATCTTGAGTGTAGGAAAGAAATCCTGGAATTCTGACAGCTTGAGTCTCAAGCACCTTAATATCATGCACACCCCCTGTCTGTAAGGGGGATTTTGAAAAAATTCCCTGCTGTGTCTCTGCCTGTACTCTGGTTCAGCACAGCATAGAACCACAGAGAAATAGGAGTTGACCAGTTGATATATTTTATAACATGAGAAGTCTTTGTACTACTAAGAATTAACAAGTCCTTTCAATTATGTAAATAATGTTACAATGTTTTATATGTGGGGGGGAACCTCAGGGAATATCACAACAGAAATCCAGGGCTTAACATTGGTTCTACTAAATCACATAAAGGTTTGTAAATTCTCACTTTTAGGAACTTACTATCTCTAATCTAGCATTGTTCTTAATTTCCCCCCAGAGACTTACTGTTATTGTTATTTTATTTTCTTAATTTATTTATTATTAAATCATAGCTGTGTACATTAATGCGATCATGGGGCACCATACACTGGTTTTATATACCATTTGACATATTTTCATCACACTGGTTTACATAGCCTTCCTGGCATTTTCTTAGTTATTGTGTTATTTTAAAAATCTAATCTCAGTGGATACAAAACAGATATGACAAGCCATGAAGCATGAACAGTTGTGAAGGGACACCCGACTCTGGGACTGCTTTGGAATCCTCCCCGAGTGCCCTTCCCCTACCACTGCCTCTCTTTTGCTGCTGTCCTGAATTTTGTGTTTATTACTCCCTTCTGGGTTTTAGAAACGGCTTTTTTTTTTTTTTTTTTTTTTTTTACCATATAGCTACGAGTGTTTTCCTAAATGATGTATGGTTTACTTTTGCTTGTTTTTGAACTCTAAAGTATTATATGTGATCTTTAGGGTTTTTGCTTATTTCCACTCTGTTATGCTGAAACACATATCCATGTTTTAATACAGGTGTAGTTTCTCTTCATTGCTGTGTCCTGTTACATTATAAGATCGTGTTTTTATCCTCTCTCCTGGTGATGGACATTTGGGTTATAGTCTTTTGTTGCTATGAAAAGCTGGTTGGTGAGAATTCTTTACATGGCCCTTGCTGTGTGATGCTTTCTTCACTGTTTATATAGGGTAAGAGAGAGGAGTCCAGTTTCATTCTTCTGCTTAAGATTATTCAGTTCTTTAAGGCTGCATAATATTCCATGGTGTACCTATACCACAATTTATTAATCCATTCATGGGTCGATGGGCACTTGGGCTTCTTCTTCTTTTTATTTTTCTTTTTTTATTAAATCATAGCTGTGTACATTAATGCAATCATGGGGTACAATGTACTGGTTTTATATACAATTTGAAGTATTTTCATCAAACTGGTTAACATAGCCTTCATGGTATTTTCTTAGTTATTGTGTTAAAACATTTAAATTCTACATTTAGTAAATTTCACATGTACCCTTGTAAGGTGCACCGTAGGTGTGGTCCCATCTATTACCCTCCCAGCTCCATCCATGTTGCAATTTGATCCTACAATCCCTCTACGAGGTATATATCCAGAAGACCAAAAATCATATTATAACCAAGATAATTTGTATCAGAATGTTTATTGCAGCCTAATTCATAATTGCTAAGTCATGGAAGAAGCCCAATTGCCCATCAACACATGAATGGATTAATAAATTGTGGCATATGTTCACCATGGAATATTATGCAGCCTTAAAAAAGATGGAGACTTTACCTCTTTCATTTTTACATGGATGGAGCTGGAACATATTATTCTTAGCAAAGAATGGAAGAAAAAGTATCCAATGTACTCAACCCTACTATGAAACCAATATGAAAGCTATAACCCAATTATAGCCCAAGAAGAAGGGGAAAAGGGAGAGGGAGAGGAGTGGAGGGGGAGAGGATGGGTGGAGGAAATGTAATTGGTGCATAAGTACACAAGTCTCTTGATAATGTCCCATAGTAGTTAGCATAGGCTTTCTTCACTCTTTTTTCTTTTTATTTTTTTTCTGATGGGTTAAATTTCAGAGTTCTGTCTTCAGGCTCCCTGTTTGTTTTCTCAGCTTGATTGAGCCTGCTTGTGAAACTTTCTATTGCATGTTTCAGTTCTGTCATTGACCTCTCATCTCTAGAATTTCTTTCTGTTTTAATCGTTTCTAATTATTTGTTAAACATTTTGTTTGGATTGTTTCCAGGACCCTATCCCCCATGGACACCAAAATCTACAGATGATCAAGCCCCTTGTATAAAATGATGCATTATTTGCATATAACCTATGTACATCCTCACATAGACTTTAAATCATCTCTAGAATACATGCAATACCTCATACAATGTAAATGCTATGTAAATCATTTTTATGCTGCATTCTTATTTGTATTATTTTTAATAGTTTTATTCTTTTTTAGTTTCTGATTATTTTTGATCTGCTGTAGGTTGAATCTATGAATGTGGAGCCCATAGTTATGGAGGGCTGATTGTATTCTTGCAGTTTACTGAACCTCTTTTAAGAGGATTATTGTGAAGTTTTTGCCTGTCATTTCATAGTTCTCTTTTTCGTTAGGATCCATTCTTAAAGCTTTGCTAGTTTCTGTTGGAAGTGTCATAATTTCTTGAGTCTGTAATCCTTGTGTTCTTACATTGGTGTCTGTGTATTTGAGGAAACAGTGACCCTCACTGGCTTCAATGAACATTCTTTGAGCTAGACCTTGACTATTTAGTCTAGTCTTTGATTCTGGGTTGGATAGCTAGTAATGACCTGGGGAAGTCAGAACTTACTTTTGGGGTTCTCTAGATATATGGCCTTCTGCCTTTGCCTTGAGTTCATAAGGGGCAGCTGGCTAGAATGGCTTTACAATCAGGCTGAACTGCTGGGTGAGCACTGTAGTTAGTTGCTTCAGATTAGACCAGGGTGTGGTACTGTTATTTAAGTTGGAGAGGGTTGTAGGAGGGGTCAGAGAGTTAGGTGGAGTCACTGATTGGCATGGATGGGAACAGCTTCTATGCACAGTAAAAATGCACAGTTGAGGTTTGCCTCTCTCCTGTGTGAGGTCTTGGAGTGGGGCTTTGAGGTTGAGATAAGCACTGTGTAAGTGCTTGGGTGGCCCTTGATCTTTGCTGAAATTTACTGTAATGCCCCTCCCTGTAACCCCTTCCCTGGATGGTGTCTGGGAGTGGGGTTTGAGATCATGTCAGGTGCTATTAAATGGCCGGGCATGGCATGGCATGGCATAACTAGCTCTTTTTTTTTTTTTTTTTTTTCGAAATTCCCTATAATGGTCATCACCCTTTATGGGTGGGACTCAGATGTAGCGTCTGAAGCTGGTACTGGAGTGTGGTCATCTAGGAATTCAAACCAGGTAGTACTTTTCATCTCTTCTGGGAGTGACCTGCTTAGCTTTGCCAGTGGCCTGTACTATTAGCTGATAGTTCTGACCAGGCACCTCTGCTGGCAGATACACAGAGCAGGTACCTAATCTGTATACTCATTGCTCTGGGCTCCTCCTCCTTGCTTTGTTTTTACCTGACCCCAGGTAGTCTAGCTGTGCTGTTTCCGCCTGTGTTCCTCTGAAGGTGAGACCAGAGGTGACTTCCTGGGAAGCATGTTGGAATGCCAGAGAAGCTAGATATTCACTTGTGGTTCTTTGTGCCCTCTGTACAATCTGTGGTCCGTGAGGCATTCTTTCTGTGTGGTGCTTTGCCAGCTTGAGGGAGGAAGACGGGGGAAGGTGGTCCAAGGGAGGTAGTTTCTCTCACCCTTTCCATGTGGTTTTTATTCCATGCTGTTGGACCACACAGCTGACTCAGGCGTATTCCCAGTTTGGGGGATTTTCTCTAGGGTTTTCTTATCTGTGGATAATGCTAGATGAACTTTCTGCACAGGTGGTGATGCCTGGGACCGCCTCTTCAGTCATCTTGCCCATGTCCCCTGAATTCCCTTTGTACATTATTTTGTAATCTAGGAACATTGCTAAACTCTTTCATTAATTCTAATTTTGATTTTTAAAGTAAACACTACCACCTTTAAATTGTGGTTTTGATACATGTTTCCAGTCTTTTTTTTTTTTTTTTGTAGAGACAGAGTCTCACTTTACCGCCCTCAGTGAAGTGCCATGACGTCACATAGCTCACAGCAACCTCCAGCTTTTGGGGTTACGTGATTCTCTTGTCTCAGCCTCCCAAGCAGCTGGGACAGGCACCCGCCACAATACCTGGATATTTTTTGGTTGCAGTTTGGTCGAGGCCGAGTTTGAACCCACTACCCTCGGTATATGGGGCCGGTGCCCTACTCACTGAGCCACAGGCACCACCCGTTTTCAGTCTTTTTTTGAGACAGAGTCTCACTATGTTGCCTTCCGTAGAGGGCCATGGCATCACAGCTCACAGCAACCTCTAACTCTTGGGCTTAAGCAATTCTCTTGCCTCAGCCTCCCGAGTAGCTAGGACTACTGGCATCCACCACAACACCTGGCTAGTTTTTGGTTGCAGTTGTCATTGTTGTTTAGCAGGCCTGGGTCGGGTTCGAACCCGCCAGCTTCAGTGTATGTGGCCAGTGCCCCACATACACTGAGCTACAGGTACTGAGCCCATATGGTCCATTTCATTTTTTTGACTTCACTTAGTAACTGGAACATCCATCAAATTGCCAAATGGAAGTAGTGTTGAGGCTACTTTTGTTTTTTTCTGATCTGATGATGCTTGTTGTAGATTTTCTGTAAATATCCTTTTGCAGGTTATCATGAGTGTATTTCTAATTGTATCAACTATTTTTTGTGTATCTATTGAGATATTATGATTTTTTATCTTTAATCTTTTTTTAATGAACTACATTGAGTAATTTTCTAGTGTTAAACCAATATGGCTTTCCTAGAAATATCCAACTTGGTCATGATGTATTACTTCTTAAAACACATTATTGGGTTTGTTTGTAAATGTTTGTTCAAATTTTATGTGTAAACTAGCATGAAATTTTTTCTATAGTTTTTATTTTTCTGCCTTGTTCTTATTTGGCTATGATGTCAGACTATAATATATTATTATCCATAATAATGCACTAGTGAAGTTTCTCTCCTTTTCTCTCCTTGACTTAGCTTGTATAAAGCTGGAACTGTCTCTTCCTTGAATGCTTGATAGTATTCATATGGAGTTTATTTTTTGTGCATGAAAGTATTGAAGGTACTAAGTTAGTTTTTAAAATTATTAGAAGATTATTCACGTTTCCTGATTTTTGGTAGTCAAGCTATTAAATTATTTTTTTTCCTAGAGATTTACTTATCTCATTAAATTTTCAGATTTATTGATAAAGTTCACATCTGTGATCCTCTTTATGATGATAACATCTCTCTGTTTCACTTTTTTACTTTAGATCTTATTTACTAGAGTAATGTGATTGGGCCATTTAATAGACTTTTCAAAGAATAAACTTTTGAGTTGGTTTGATAGCCCTTTTAGGTATTCAGATTGTACAAGTTCATTTCTCTCTTTTATACTATGGTGTTTGTATTTTTCCTGTCAATTTCTTCTAATTTATGTTTTTATACTATGTATACTAAAGGGATTCATCATTTAACTGATCATGCTGTGGTTATAAATACTTATCTCTGGTTTTCTTCAATTTTGATTTCAGTAAAACATTTTTTGCTGACCATTACTTTTAAACTTAGAAAATCATCCTCCATGTAGAAATTAAAGGTGTAACAATTTTTTAACTTTAATTTTTATTATTTGTATCTGTTACTATAATCAAACTCTATAATATGGAATTTTATTCTGATTTATGATAATAAGACTCCAAATCAATGATTCAAAATTCAAGATTTATAAGAGAATCACCTGAAGTTTTTTCTAGAGAAAACTTTGCCCCATTTCCTCCTAGACTTACTGAATCCTAAACATAGTGGCAGGGTGGAGCAGTGAGATATTTTTTGTGAACTGTCCCCAAGGTTTGTGAACCGTCAGGAACCAGCGCAACAAAGAGGAGCATACCAGAGTGGAATTGGTGGGGACTGAGAAAAATATAGCATAAGATAAGAGATGGAAACAAAGGATGGGATCGGGAGGTCTGACTGAGCTGATGAGTGCAGCCAGCCCCAACGTACAGAATCAGCTTTATTTTATAGTATTTGTACAAGGTTGTTCAGGGGGAAGTAGCGTAGACCACATGGGGAAATAGCACAAACAAAAGACATAGTTTTGCTCTTACTGTACAATATGAAAATGTAAATAACTTTAAAAAGACAGACCATCTTGTTAATGGTTTCTACTCAACTTCATTAACATATGACAAGAAGCAAGTAGGGAAAGATCACTAGGATCCCAGCATAGTTACCAAAACAAAGGAAGAACTATGTGACTTAGTGGTTACTATTTAACTTTGTTAGCATATGACAAGGAGAAAGAAGGGAGAGATCTCAAGGATCTCAGCATAGTTAACTACATAAAGAGAGGGCTATGTGACTTCTGGCAGAGGGAGCATGAAGAAAGGAATATGGCTGTTTGGGGAACGGAGGAGAAGCAGTTGGGGGTTCATCCCCTGAATGTTCCCCAGGCTGTGAGGGCTCTTCCAGTCTCACAGCTTGCTCTCCACAGTGAACCATTAACTTGAATGTATTTATTAATTTTATAAATATGTAGATACCTGATTGTTCCATTATCATTTATTGAGCAATTTTTCCTCATTACTGATTTGAGATTCTCCTTTTACTGTGTGTGAATCTCCAGAGTGTGCTAGGGGATGTTCTGTGGCTGTTTGGATCTGCTGGCGGTCTCTCTTGCACGAGCATGACATACATTAATAATGTTCTATGGCATGTTTTAGTGTTTATTAATACTAGTTTTCCCTCTTCTTTGTTCTCAGAACAAAAACATATCTTCCTCTTCAAAAAAATGTAAGATGTTTTTACATGTAAACATTTTGTTCGGAACATGATTGATTATACATTATCACTATTTCCATGTAATTTTCATTTCTTTGTTGTTAAGATTATTTCTTTTCTGTGTGGATTTTCATTGTTACATGGTTCAATAATTTTCTTTATTTTTTTTCTTCAAGTTTATGAAAAGGATGTCATTTTCTTTATTTACTTATGGCTATTATTGGGACCTAGGAGAGTTACTGACTTTCTCGGAGTTTTTAAGCACACTCTACTTTTTGGCTCTGCTGAAGTTCTTTCAATTCCTGGATTGTGTCATTCATCCTTTCATTAATTTTACCATTCTTTCTTTTACGTGGAATGTTGTCCCTCACTCCCTTCAGTCCCACTTCTTCATAATGATTCCCTAAACTTTAGATTTCTGCTGACTTTGGCCAGACTGCTGTCTGTGTGTCTTGGTGATGAATGTCACTTTCCTGGAGTGTTTCTTTTGATCCTTTAACTGGGTTATGCTCTCCTTCTGTGGACTTCAAAACAATCTACCTCTTGTTACAATGCTTTATTTCAGTGTAAACACTTTTCCCTGTTAGATTGTAAGCTCCTTGGGGACCAGGAAGATTTGGGATATTTTTTTTTTTGCTCTTTTCTCTCCCCAGTTAGGAGAGAAAGTCACGCAATGGGTACTCAATAATTTGGTTAAATTCATGTGTGAACTTTTGTTTTAGCAACATCACCCTGGCAATGTGGAGACGGTGGTGGAGTAGGAGGATGAAGAGAAGCCAAAGCCTGTTGCAGTTTTCCAGGCAGAGGAGGATGAGAGTGTGAACTGAGGTAGACTTATCAGGATAGAGAGTAAGGATTAGATTTCAGAGGTGTGGAGGTGCTGCCTGGATGCTAAGGAGAGGGAAAGAACGGGGTGAATGGCATACCTGGGAGCAGTGGCCTGGAGAAGAAAAGGGAAAAGGTCTTGCAACCTAATTAATTTGACAGTCTGTTTTCTGTAGTATAAATGATCCATTGCTAAAACTTTACTGTAGTGAGTGTGGCATATAGCTGGTGTAATTTATATTCTGTTTGAGAAATATTTGTGCACACATAGGCAGAATACGAACTCTTAAATCATAGTTCAAGCCACTTAGCCAGCTGGTCAGGTGTCTCTTGACTTCAACATATGTAGATAAACAGACTCTTCTTCCCAAATACAAAAGCACTTATTGTTTCTAGGAGTCTTTCGACAAATGGATAGGAATTTCTATGCAGAGGCACAGTGCCTCTTTCACCCTGATGCCTTCCATGTAACCTGGGACCTATAATTTAAACATTTTGTGCTTCAGTTTCCTTTTTTGTAAAATAGTAGGAAACTTGTAAGGACTAAATAGTTTTGTGCTTGTAAATTCATGGAGGCAAGGAGAACAGTAGCTGACAAACTGAAACACTTCCACGTCAGCTTTCATTACTGTGAAGTAGGTTGGACAAAAGCTTAGACGTGAGCTCCACACTCACTTTCTAACTTCAGAAAGTCCCATGAAATGAGTTGAAGACTGATCTTTGGTGTTATATCAAAAGACCAAAGTGTGAAAGAAGAGAAGCTGTCTGTATACTCTGATGTCTCCTCCAGAGCTGTGTAGGGGGCTGAGAGTGACTAAGTCCTAGAAGCAGCCTGGTTTCGCGAGCACAGGGCAATACACCATCTCAGAAACTGACTCTGCAGCTCAGTATCTCTCTCTGGAAAGCAAGAGATACAAGCTCAGAAGTCTGGAGGGGTGAGACAGGGAACATGAATGATTGTAGCAGTCCGGGTGGTGACTGTCACTGGTGATAGAGCATGTTCCCCTTTGGAAGGGGCAGCCACTATTCATTGCAGACCAGTTGGTTCCTGTAAGAATTCAGGCTACAGTGCATCTTACAAGGGTACATGTGAAACTTACTAAAAGTAGAATATAAATGTCTTAACACAATAACTAAGAAAATGCCAGGAAGGCTATGTTAACCAGTGTGATGAAAATATGTTAAGTGGTATATAAAACCAGTGTATGGTGCCCCATGATCGCATTAATGTAAACAGCTGTGATTTAATAAAAAATAAAAATTAATCATAATAAAAAAAGAATTCAGGCCAGTCTTCCAGAACTTCTGATTTTTTTAAGAGGAGACTAAAATCTGTACCATATAGCCCAAACTAATTGTATCTTTAGATGCTGGCTGCAAGGATAGCTGTTTGTAATCTCTGTAAGGGGAATAAAACATTGATTATGTCTCCACACGAATGTGAAATAGGTAATTTCACTAAAGAGTCTTTGAGTACAATGAAATCTAGTGGCCTTATTAAAGTTATTATGTAATGCCTGCTTTCATCATTTGGGGCATACCTACCATGTCAGTTAACACATAGTTGAGTTCACATATTCTCTTTAAAATGAGCACTTGCTACAAGTGGATCCTGGCCCTGCAGTAGTAGATTGTCATACTGTGAACTATCTGGAAGGCCTATCTTTTGCCTTTTAGGTTTTATTAATTTGATGGTGGTAATGTTACCTAGCATTCTTCTGTCCTATTGCATTTGATTGAAAGTATTATTTTGTGAAGGATTTCATTTTAATGGATTGGTGTCTTGAGTTCAGTGAAACTTATTTGGGTATATTGGGCCACTTGGCACGGAGCCCACCGGGAGCCCACACGCTCTTCTTAGTAAGTGATAGTTGATGAGCTACTGACTGATTGCCACTGACAGTTATTTGTCTTGTGTTGAAAATGCCCTAAGTTGTTATTACTTGAAAAACTTGCAAGAATTTAGACGTTTTACCATATAGGCAGATGTACATCTAGAGTTACCTGTGTCCAAACCACAAAGGTGACCAGACATTCCTCTTTCCTGTGTAATATGAATGACAGCTGCTGCTTTACCCATTAAAGAATAAGCCTCACTTTGCACTTCCCATATTCTAGATAAAACTGCTAAAAGACCCAGTCACAGATTTGCTCTACTTTCAGACACCATGAAATCCAGAGTGAAACCATGCTTCTGCAAACCTTTCCCAATATCAGCAATCAGGAGTCCAGTCTGTGACAAACCCTCATAAACCTCCTTTGTCCTCATAAACCCCACTGTTCCTGTAAACTGCTAACTCCCTGATCACAAACAGCTAAGAAATTCATTGTGGTTCTGCTGCAGTCTGCTCCTGGGGTGACCTGTGGGTGAAGGGTACTGATACTTTGGTAAGATTTTTATGATATTATTGCATCAGTATTTACTTTTTGGTGCTTGTGAAAAATAAAAGGTAGCAGGACCTGTCATTGGATGATAGTTTATAAAGGAAGGTTCGTGGTAAAAATGGAACGATCCATTTCAGTAAAAGCTGTTGAACAAATTATCTCCCTCAAAAAGTTGTATATGTGCTTCAGAATCTGGGAAAGCCAGTGAGTTACCCTGGGGAGATTTCCAGACGTAGTTTGATATGAGCTGCAGATAATAGGAGGTGACCCTTTGAAAACTATTTAGAATAAGTTCTTTCTAAAAGCTATTGATTGCGCTGATTACAATCATAGCAGGTTTCAACCTGCTGTTCAAGTCTGGAACTTTAGACAAGTGAAGATCAACAAGCATTCTGCAGTCAGGTTTCCTTTAATTAGAGTTTGCTGCCAAGTCATGGATTTGAGGCCAACTTCCCTGCAAGGCACCTTTCGAAGGTTGACTGTCTGAGCTGGGTGGGGATAACCTGCAAGGATACTGTGCCCCTTTTCAGTCTTAGTAGTAAACCAAATACCAGGGGGTTCCCTGAGATAAGGTATCTCTGTGCTACTGGAAACAGAATGCTTTGCTGCTAACCCAGGAAGGCAAGGAGATGTAAGGTTTAGAAGTGGAAAATCCAGTTGGGTAGACGTTTCTGAAAAGCAGAAGGAAAGCATTTGTAGTCCTTCTTAAGGATAGTGGAAAGAAAAAAGAAAATGTAAGCTGACTTTTATTTTTCAGGTTAATTTCTAGGAAACACATAAAGACCTCTTTCTAAGGCTCTGCTATTGCTCTCTCTCTTTGTGAGGCAAACACAAAGCTTTCCCTTGCCAGCTTTATTATGTCATTGAATTAATAGGGCTGTAAAGACTGGATCAGAAGTCAATTTGGCAGCTATACCTTTAGGGAAATTTTTGGGAGAGTGACCTTCCATTACTAATAAGCATGTTATTACATTTAGAATTAAATTACTGAGAGCCAAGCTACCCTCTTGAATTTGCTATAAGCCATTTTTTCCCCTTTTATTCTTAATGAACTAGAACAAGTTATAGCCAGTTGTTTCTAATAGTATGCAATAAGAAAGGAATTGAAAATCTTTTACCATCAAGCCCTTTATTTTGGACAAGTTTAACTCTTGTAACTGTTGGAATTTTCAAGTCTTCTACAAAGTAGCTACTACTTTTTTCTCAATTTGGGTGGAACAGGAGAACCCAGCAGGTTACTTTTACAAATTCTAAAATTGGATGCCTACTCAAGCTTCAGGTTTCTTCCTTAACGTAAGACACATCATGTGCATTGAAATTCATGTGGTATGTGAATGGGCCCAGTTTCCAACAGTGTATTCTGTAGCAACAGACCTTTGAAGAGGATTTAAGCCATCAAATAATAGAGCCCAACTTAAAACACCAGTCCTTAGGGCAGTGCGGTACTTGAGTTGATGTAACTGAATTGAAACCCAGAGAGTGGTTGAGAAATAGTGCATTGGATCTACTTAATGTCAAGGAACATTCCCAAGTGGGAGTGTATGTTGGCAGAGAATCAGGACAAATTGGAGCCAAAAATAAGATACCACCCTGTAAACCTAAAACAAACAAAACATGGGTGCACCTGGTTAACTAAAGATGACAAACTATCAAATTGTAGAAAACTTAGTGGGAAAAAAAAAGAATATATTCAGATATGAAGCAATAAATCAAATCACAAAGCTACAAAATATCCTCTTATTAAACAAGACCTTCTTGAGAACAAGCTTGTGGTACATACTTGGTACACTGTTATCCATTTGCTAAGGTAGGTTAAACAGTGCTGTCAGTGAAAATGCTCATTTTATGAACTTGCATGTATGGACGTTAGAAAATGTACAGAAATGAAAGTAAATGTGATTACAATGTGCATGCTTTTTTACAAAAATCCATTAGCCATATTCTTGTCAAAATTGGGGGAAACCATAAACTTACAATCTGTGACTATACATGTTTTTTAGCATAAGACTTAAGAGACAGATTGTAAGTTTATGTAATACATTTCTTTGGTTGATGATAAAGAAATATAATGCATTTTCTTAGGTTGATGATAAAGACTATAACAACAGACATGATTATGTTGAGTGTTTATCATAACTAGGTGCTTTTAAAATAGTGATTCGTTAGTTTTTATAACAACCTTATGAGATATATTTGTATTAGTTGAATGTATCTTAACAATAAATCTGTAATGATAGCTGATTTGTGTGTGTGTGTTCACACGTAGGTCTGTGAGAGAGAGTTAACTTTAAATGTAGATATGGATTCAGATTCCTCTATGTGCAGGAATGTGAGCTCCTTGAAGTTCAAGGATATTGTGACACATAGGTACTCTGACTCAGGAATATAGCCTGGCCTGTCAGATACTGACTATAGGGACCATCTTTTTACTTGTTCACATATGAAAAATCTACCAGTGCCAAGGATGCCACTGCAAAAGTGTAGGTGGGTATTGTTAGCTTAAAAGAATGCATAATATTAAAGGTCAAAGTTTTTTTTTTTTTTTTAAACTCGGATGTTTGTTGATTCTGATGGAGTCACCATTCATTCTATTTGTTAGTTTATTAACTGGTGTTTTGGTCCTGGTTAGGAGAGGTACACAGTTTTTGTTGTTGATTATCATTACTCATATAGGCCAACTGAGAAGACTCTAATATTTGTATTTTCTTGCTCACTTATTTGTGATATCTCAATTATGTGGTAAATAAAGTGAAAATCCCTTCAAATAAAGGGTGAAGAAATGATTAGGCATTTAAGAAGGATTAAACGAATTTGCATAACTCTAGAGAGACCCTCTTTCCTAATATCACTTGGGTAAAGCAAAATTTAGAACATGAGAGCTCTAATATCTGAATCATGAATGGTGTGACTTACCCACAATACCTATTTCTAACACTGCACAGGGGACTGAAATAGGAGTCAGCACTTTCTTGGGGAGTGGTGAGTAAATTTGTTGTTTATGAAAATATTTCAAAAGTAAGGTGTAGGATTTAAACAGGAGAAGACAGGATGAGATGCCAAGTGAAGTGATTGTGTGAAGCCGTGGCTTATGCACATGAGATATTCATCAGAGATGTATGGGGAGAACTAGTAAGAACAATGAGGATGTTGAGTGTCTCCGTTTCCCAGTCCAGTGGAGGCAGCAGGAAGGTAGATTAACTTAAAAATTCTGAATCAGACTGTCCAGAGTTGAATACTGGTCCTACCTCCTAGCTCTCTGATCAAGAGCACATTATGCAAGCAAGCTCTCTATGCCTGGGCTTCCCATCTGTAAAGTAGTGTTAATTACAACACCTTCTCCACAGGATTATTGTGAGGATTAAAGTTAATATATGTAGATTTCTTACAGAAGTTTGTGGCTTATTTGTAAGCTCTGTTGCACACACATTTGCTCTCATTACTTGCTGTGATTAACAGCAGAGGTTAAATAGGACCTGAAGAAAACTGACAGCACCAGAGACGAAGTACTTTGGGGGACTGAATCCTTGGTGAAGTTGTATTGGTTCTCCCAAATGATTTCTCCATTCTTTAGAAAGAAGGAATTCATGGGCTTAGCATGTGATTGATTTAAGTATAAATCTTGATGGAGTCCATGTTGGATTCTGGTTCCCTGATTAACTTTGGTGTGCTAGCTTTACCTTCATTTTATCAAACAGGGTGGACTCTTTTGTATAAAATAGAATAGTTCTAAAATTTTCTGCATGACTGACAAAAACCTGACTGGAAAATTAACAGTTGACATCTGCAGACAGTTATAAAGGGAAACATGAGTTCAAAATCAGTGGGTCTAAAGGGAATCAGCAATTAATCTAATCTGGAGAGAACATGAGCCTTTGGTAATAAATAAAGCTTACTCTTCAAGGATACCTATGTGGGGCTTTCTTTAGGCTTCAAAGGGCCCTTGAAACAATTAGCTAGTGCAGCTGAGCAGGTCACCTGGACAATTTACAGAAACCTGGGCCTCTAGAAGGTTTCTTTGGATAAACTGTCATATTTACATGCAGCATCATTTTATAATATGGAAGGAATCGGTATATGCAGATAATAGCTCATTTCTAAGCACCCTGTCAGTGAAGAGATGATGGCAGCAACCTAAATACAAAGGAAATAGGATCATCTAGAATTGAAATATCAGGAAGTGGTGAGAAGATGGTATTCAACTCTTGTCACAGTCAGTAAACACAGACTCCTGAAATAGGCTGTGGAGCTTCTGTTTTACAGGTCAAGGACATAAAAGCTCAGAAAAGTTGAGTATGTTGGCCAAGATCACACAAGTGGAAAATGACAGAACCAGGATTCGAATTCAGTTTTGAATAATTCCAAAGCTAATACAATTCCTGAATGTGTGGGTTTAATAAAATTCCACCTAATGCTTCTGAATGTTAATTCAGTGCAGGGGTGACATTAGCATCAACATTAATACAGTTTTTTTCTTATAAGTTATTTCTAGTTTACTTTATCCCTAAAATTTGAAATAAATGTCTTATTGTATTACTGAGCAAAGTCTCACTTTTGAGTTTGCGGAAGGGAAAGGTATTCTTCAAGTCAGCTTTACAAGGAAAATGGAGTAAGAGTACAAAGGTCTCAGTTTAACCTTTTGTTAGCTGGTATAATATTCAAATGGACTCATAATCCTCTTTCTTTTATGTTTCCCCCAATGTGGATTGTGTTACTGGCTTTTCTCCCTGGATCTCTGGACTTGCATCCCAGATTCTGTATTTCAAGGATCTGCTTTTTCTGAAGCAGAATCCTCCTTGTTTTAGATCTGTTATTTGGTGAGAAAAAGACATAGAGCATCTTTGACTTGATTGTTGATTGGCTATTGAGCTTATTATAACCCATAATATGCAGAACCACTTTAAATTTTGCTTCTGTTCTAGCCATTTGCTGACAGCAAAGATACTTTTGGAGATCTCCTTAATAGGAATCTTTATTAGCCATAATGATTAAAAACCATTGTCAGACCTGTAACATCTTAGAGTTACTGTGGCAGAATGAAGGGGAAGTATTTTGAAGTTTAACTAGAAACTGTATAATTGAAGAGGAATAATCACAGTAGTGGTTTGCTTTCTCAGACATTGAGAAAGCCCTTAAATACTTTGATTAGGTTGTAGAAGAGATTATGAAACTAGATTAAAAGGTAGCGATGTTTGAGACTTCATTATTCCCTTTCTCACATCTCCCCCCTTCTCCCCTTTCCTTTTCAGACAGTGTCTCCTTCTGTCCCCTGGGCTAGAGTGCAGTGACATCATCATAGTTTGCTGCATCCTTACACTCCTGGGCTCAAGCGATCCTCCTGCCTCATCCTCCTGAGTAGCTGGGAAAATAGGCTATATAGGCACATATCACATGCCTGGCTAATCTTTCTACTTTTTGTAGAGACAAGGTCTTGCTCTTCCCCAGCCTGGTCTTGAATCCTGTTCTTGATCCTGTTCTTGAACTCCTGGCCTTCAACAATTTTCTCTCCTCAGCATCCCAGGGTGATAGGATTACAGGTGTGAGCCAGTGCACCTGGCCACCAACACCTCTTTCTAGTAAGCTCTGGATCACATGATCCTGCTCTCCTCATAGCTGATTGGACAGTGGCTGTCACTGTCAGAAGGTGCCCACAGAAATAATGATATAGAGGTGCTCACAAGCCTCAGAGTATTTCTTCAGAATACTCTGAGAAACCATTCAAGACAGAGTGATTGCTGGGGCCAGTGGTTACTGGAGCTGAAAAGCCAGGCGAAGTTTGTGTGGGTTTGGCTCTGATGGATCACATGAAGCCAAAACTGGGTAGCCAGAGGGAGACAGTTGATCAAAAAGATAAAGAAAGATCCCCAGAGAGGAGGACAGAGGAGAACATCCAAGAGATGGGAAAGATTTGATTGTATCCTTGTTGCTGCCCAGCTTTTTGAGAGTGGCTTTTATTTTCTCCTGTGAATCTGGTGATTGTACCTGTTTCCTTGAGGTAGTGTGTGACATACCAATTTTCCTGGATGCTAGGGAATGCTGTTTCTCTTCTTTTTTTTTTATTGGCCAATTTAAAGGACATCAAAGGATTGTAAGGCAAAGTTATAAAATGTTTACACAGTGTAAGGCTGGTTTACCCTCATATATTCAGATATTGTCATTGTATAATTATAGGTATTTAAACTTCCTGGGAAGACCTTCCTTGAAACATTTTGATTGTTGAAACTTAAGAGCATTAGTTTTTCAAGTTAAAGGTAAAAGATTTATACAATTTGAAAAGAAACCAGAATATTCATTAGTGTTTAAAGTAATGATTGCAGGTTAAATTTTGCTATCTGAAATGTAGGGTTTAATTATAATAATTCTTTGGTGTTGGGAGGACCCAGACATGGGTATTTTGGGTGTTTTCCTTCTTTTGTTTCATACATTTTAAACTTTGTGTCTTTTGACAATACCAAAGGGCACCAGGACAAAAAACATGTGTTTAAATTTGCTTTCAGGAGATTTTGGTGTTGCAACCAGATTAAGGTGTTCTGAGTAGAGGCCAGGCTGAGATACCAAAACTCCTTCTGCTCTTTCTTTTCAAGAACTAATTTTATTCAGTCTGTTCTTACAAGAAATAAACTTTGTTTATTTGCTTGTTATTACTTATAGAGTGAAAACAATAGAAAAGGTAATTACCTTTCCCTAGCTTTTCATTGTTGAGGTGAAATTTATGCAACATAAAATTAACCATTTTACAGTTAATTCAGTAGTATTTAGTACACTCACAATATTGTACTACCACCACCTTCTAAAACATTTTTCATCACCCCCAAATAATCCCTGTACCCACTAAGCAGTTACTCACCCTTTCCGCTCATAACCACAATAAAAGAAAGTTTGCTTTCTGTCCCTGTGAATTTACTCATTTTGGTCATTTCTCATAAATGGAATCATATACTATGTGCTATGGTTTAGATGTGATTTCTTTCCTTCCACCAAAGCTCATGTTGAAATTTGATCTCCAGGAAGGTGGGACATGATGGAAGGTGCTTGGGCTTTGGGGGTGGATCCCTCACGAAGGGCTGGGTGGTGGTCTTTCGGTAGTGAGTTCTCATTCTCGGGAGACTGGATTAGTTTTTGTGGGAATGGATTTCTTCCCAGGAGTGGGGGTTACTAAAGCCAGAACACCTGTGGAACTCCCACTCTTCACATATGTCCACTTCCCCTTTGACGTTCTCCCCCACATCATGGCAGCATGAAAGCCTTGGCCAGAAGCCAGGATCAGGACCTCAAACTCCTCAGTCTGCAGAACTGTGAGTTAAATAAACCTCTTCTCTTTATAAATCACCCCAGTCTTGGGTATTCTTTTATAGCAACACAAAATGGGCTAAGATGATACACAGCCTGTTATGTTTGGCTTTTTCTCACTTAGTACCAAATATTGCCTTCTTTTGTGTTTGATTTCCTTTTTCTAGTGTATCTTTTTGATCATTTATCATTTCCTTTTCTATATACTTTTTAGTTACTTGGTTAGGGGTTACTATGGAGATGACAATAAATATCAGAAATTTATGCCACTTCAGGCTGAATTGGTACCAGTTTAGCAATTCAGTAGTATATGAAGGCTCTGCTCTTGTGTAACTCTGCTCCTCTCTCTTGTGTAGTGATGAGTTTACAAATTTAATCTCTGTACATTGTTTTAATATAAATTTATAATTATTGTTGTATGCATTAGTATTTTATATCAAATAAGAAACAAAAAGGGGAGTTGCCAATAAAAAAATATTATAGTACTGTTTTATCTTTACTTGTGCAGTTACCTTTTACCAGTGATCTTTATTTCTTCATTTGGATTGGAGATATTGTGTAATGTCCTTTCCTTTTAGCCCCAAAGAATTTATCTTTAGTATCTGGAAATGTCTTTATTTTTCTTTAATTTCAGTAGTTGTGCCAACAGAAGATTTTTTGGTTAACAGTTTCTTTCTATCAATGCTTTAATTATTGGAGCCCACTGCTTCTGGCCTTCGTAGAAAATGGGCAGTTGATTTTATTGAGAATCCTTTGCATGTAACAAGTTGCTTCTTTCTTACTATTTTCAAGATTTACTGTTGGCTTGACAGTTTGATTATAACATGTCTCAATGTAGATCTTTTTTAGTTTATCCCTCTTGAAGTTTTTAAAGCTTCATGGACATGTATATCCATGTCTGTCATCAAATTTAGCAGTTTGCCATTATTGCTTCAGCTATTCCTTTTGCCCCTTTATGTCTTTATTTTTTTCTTCTGGAACTCATATATACATATGTTGGTGCGCTTGATGGTATAACACATGTTCCTAAGACTCTGTATATTTTTCTTCCATTTTCTTTCTGCTGCTTAAACTATATCCTGTTTTCTGATTGTCTGAATCTTTCTTCTACTTGCCCACATCTACTGTTATACATCTTTAATGAATTTTTTATTTCAGCTATTATTCTTTTCAACTCCAGAATTTCTATTTGGCTCCTTTGTGTAATTTCTGTCTCTTTAATAATATTATTTATTTGTTTATACCTCACTTTCCTAATTTGTTGTACTTCTTTGTCCCTGTTTCTATTAAAGCTATTTGATCATATTTAAGATAGCTAATTTAAAGTCCTTGTTAGTAAGTTCAGTGTTTGAGTTCATGAGAAGTGGTTTCTGTCAGTTTATTTTTTTGTCATGAATGGGATATACTTTCCTTTTTTTTTTTTTTTTTTTTCTTGTCACACTTTATAATTGTTTTGGTTGAGAAGTGGTTATTTTGAATATTATTATGTTGTAACTCTGGATATCACATTTTACCCCCAAACCAGGGTCTATTGTTGTTCACTGTTGAGGGCTGCCATTTGTTTAGTGATTTTTCCAAACAGTTTAATTAAAATTATATATTCTTTATTGTATATCATTACTGACGTCTCAATTCTATTGATGTGTGATTACTGAAGTCTCTGTTCTATTATCTCAGTGATTAGCCAGTGACCTGACAGACTTCCTTAAATGTTTGAAGACATAAAGAAAAAGGAGAACAACTTTCTCCTAATATTTACAGATTAGCCCTCATCTGGGGCATTCCTTCATTGCGGAGCCAGATTACTTATAACTCTACCTTAGCCTTTACCTCCTGCTGGGCAGAACCCACATGTCTACTAAATGGACAAACTAGGTCCCTTTCAGTTCTTTTCTGAGCATGCATCAGTCTTGGGCATGTGTGCTGCACACAGTAGCTTCCACAATATATGAAATGATACTTACCACTCTTTACTCCCCCTGGAAACTTACCCAGTGGCATGCTCCTTCCCCTGCTTTGGGGTCGTTCTGCTGCTTGCCTATCCACTGTCCCAAGCAGGCATACATAGTGTATGTCTTTAAGTTGCTTAACAGATACTACTGCTACCTGTGATGCCACTCTACCCAAGGGAACAGGAGTGAAACAAAGGTCAGTATCTGCACAAGACAAGTCAAAATGCACACATACAGTAGACGGCCTCTATCAATTTTGTCCCGTCTATGCCAATTTTCTTAAGTGTTCTGATAATGCATGGATGCTGGATATTATCAAAAGTTTTTTCTGCATTGATTAAGAGAATCATTGGATGCTAGATATTATAAAAAGCTTTTTCTGCATTGATTAAGAGAATCTTATGGTCTTTGTTTATTAATTTGTTTATGTGATGAATTATATTTATAGATTTATGTATATTGAACCAGCCTTGAGACCCTGGGATGAAACCCACTTGGTCATGGTGTATAATTTGTTTGATGTGTTGCTGGATTCTGTTTGCTAGGATATTGTTGAATATAAAAATATTCAGTATTCATTAGTGATATTGGTCTATAATTTTCTTTTCTTGTTGGATCTTTTCCTGGTTTGGGGATCAAGGTGATGTTTGCTTCATAAAATGTGTTAGGTAGTATTTCTTCTTTTTCTATATTTTGGAAAAGATTGAGTAATATAGGTACTAGTTCCTCTTTAAAAGTTTGGTAGAATTCTGATGTGAAGCCATCTGGTCCTGGGCTTTTCTTTTTAGGGAGATTTTGTATAGTTGATGCTATTTCAGAACTTGATATAGACCTGTTCAACATTTCCACTTGATTCTGGCTTAGTCTTGGAAGGTGGTGTGCTTCCAAGTATTGGTCAATGTCCTTCAGATTTTCATATATCTGAGAATAAAGTTTCTTGTAATATTCATTAAGGATTTTTTTAATTTCTGAGGGGTCTGTTGTTATTTCATCATTACCATTTCTGATTGATGAAATTGGAGATTTTATTCTTTTTTTCCTGGTTAGGTTACCCAGAGGTTTATCTATTTTATTGACCTTTTCAAAAAACCAACTTTTTGATTTATTGATCTGTTGTATAATTCTTTTTCAATTTCATTTAATTCTGCTCTAATTTTGGTTATTTCTTTTTTTTAATTTTTATTTTTTCATATACATGTGGTAATTAGGTTTCCATTTTTTTGCCTTCACAAAATGAAAAAGACTTAAAATTTAATAGCAATAACAATGTTTAAGATAAGAACTAGAAACAAAATCCTTGTAAAGAATGAACGTACATAAATACATTCAGAAAAGGAATCAGGCAATTGCTACATTGAAAGATTAAGCAATAATAATAATAATAATAATAATGCAAAGAAAGTAACATTCACATTGTCAAATAAGAGTATGTTTATCATAGAATCCTTTGACTCTGAAATTCAGTATGAAGTCATCAGTTAACTTATTATTTTTTTAAGTATCAAAAAATAGACAACTAATATTTATAAATAAAAGTAAAAGATAATTTCAAAAAACAGATCATGCTAAATGTCATAGACAATAGAAAAGGAGAAATACTTCATTCTACTTGATCTGGGTATACCTGACATTAAATTTGGAGAAAATATATTATTATAAAGGATAAATTACAAACATATGTCACTTATAAATGAAGATTCAATACCCTAAACAACATATTAACAAGTTGAGTTAAAAAATTAATGTTTAAGTAATATACTTTGGTCAAAATTAAAACTAATTTATGTGAAAATTAGTCACTATTTTCTTTTCTTGTTCTTTTTTTTTTCTTTTCCTTTCCCTCACCCCTTCTCTCCTTCTCTATCTGCTCTCCCCTTCCTCCATGCCCCACTGTGTCATTAATTGTCATTAATTGTCTTCATATCAAAATTGGGCACATAGGATTCATACTTCTCTCTCTTTTTTTTTTATTTATAAGGAGATGTAAAACTGGTTTACTACATAAGTAGAGGGAGAAGGAAACTGAATTGTTCCAACAGTAGACAAATCTCATTTGCATGTCTATGAAAAAGATTAGTTTGTATTTCCATCAGTTAACTGCAACTTACTTTGTAAAACCTTGGAAAATAACTCACAGACAATGAAAGATGCAAACCCCATAGACTGAGATAACCTGACAAGGTACGCACTAGAAAACACCTACTTTTTTCAACTGAAAGACCTTAGTGGGTTTTTTTTGTTTGTTTGTTTATTTCAAGATCTTTTACCAACTTTTATGATTCAGGTATTCTTTATTTTGGACCTCAGAACCTCACATGTGGTCTATTGCCATAGCCCCTAACTTTTTTTATTAAATCATAGCTGTGTACAGTGATATGATCATGGGGCATCATACACTAGCTTTATAGACTGTTTGACACATTTCATCACAATGGTTAACATAGCCTTCCTGGCATTTTCTTAGTTATACTGTGCCAAGACATTTACATTCCACATTTACTAAGTTTTGCATATACCCTTGTAAGATGTACCACAGGTGTAATCCCACCAATCCCCCTCCCTCTACTCCCCTCCCTTTCCCCCTTCCCCCTATTCTTAGGTTGTAACTGGGTTATAGCTTTCATATGAAAGCCCTAAATTAGTTTCATAGTAGGGCTGAGTACATTAATTTGTACTGAGTACAATTAATTTTAGTTATTTCTTTTCTTCTACTGGGTTTAGGGTTGGAATGTTCTTCCTTTTCCAGTTGCTTGAGATGTTCCATTAAGTTGTTAACTTCCTCTCTGTCCGTTCTCTTGAGGAAGGCTTGCAGTGCTATAAATTTCCCTCTTAGAACTGCCTTTGCAGTGTTCTGATAATTCGTGTCTTCATTGTCGTTTTGTTCCAAAAAATTAGCAATTTCCTTCTTAATTGCATCTCTGACCCAGCTATCATTCAGCATAAGGTTATTTAACTTCCATGATTTTGTATGAGTATGCAGATTCCTGTTGTTACTGAGTTCAGCTTTTACTCCATGGTGGTCCGAGAAGATGCAAGGAATAATTTCTATTCCTTTAAATTTACTGAGGTTAGACATGTGACCTAAGATGTGATCAATTCTGGAGTATGTTCTGTGGCTGATGAGAAGTATGTGTATTCAGTTTTGTTGGGATGAAATGTTCTCTAGATGTCCGCTAAATCCAAATGTTGGATGATTAGGTTTAAATCTAAAATTTTTTTGCTCAGTTTCTTAATGGAGGATCGATCCAACACTGCAAAGGAGTGTTGCAATCTCCAACTATTATGGAGCTGGAGGAAATCAAGTTGCTCATGTCTGTTAGAGTTTCTATTATAAATTAAGGTGCATTCTGGTTGGGTGCATAGATATTAATAATTGAAATCTCATCATATTGAGTATTACCCTTAACAAATATGAAGTGATCATTCTTGTTCTTCCTACTTTTGTTGGTTTAAAGCCTATTGTATCTGCAAATAAAATTGCAACACCTGCTTTTTTCTGATTACCATTTGCTTGAAATATGGATGAACATCCTTTCACCCTGAGTCTGTATTTGTCTTTTAAGTTAAGATGTGACTCTTGTATGCAACAGATATCTGGCCTGAGTTTTTGTATCCAGTCAGCTAACCTATGACTCTTTAGAGGACAATTTAAGCCGTTCACGTTAACGGATAATATTGATAAGTCTGGTGGAATTTTGGGTATTGAGTTTTTCAAAGGTCCAGTGGAGATTTTTAAACCTTTTGCCAGTGTAGAAGTTGGAGTTTGATCCAAAGTTTCTGAGTGAGTTTACTTTTGTTGTATAGGATTTGTTGGTCATTGTGGAGGATAGGTCTGAGAATATCCTGAAGAGCTGGTTTACTTATGGCAAATTTTTTCAACATAAGAATGTCATTGAAGTATTTAATTTCTCCATCATAAATGAAACTCTGTTTAGCTGGATACAAGATCCTGTGTTGAGAGTTATTTTGCTTTAGGAGATTAAAAGTCGATGACCACCCTCTTCTGGCTTGAAAAGTTTCAGCAGAGAGATCTGCAGTCATTCTAATATTCTTCCCTTTGTACGTAATGGTTTTCTTTTGCCTGGCTGCTTTGAGAATATTCTTCTTCATATTAACTTTAGTGAAGCTAATTATGATATGCCTCGGGGATGACTTATTGGAGTTGAATCATGCTGGGGTTCTGAAGCTGTCTGCTATCTGAATTTCAGAATCTCTAGGCATGTCTGGAAAATTTTCTTTCATAATTTCATGCAGAAGGGCCTCTGTGCCCATCGAGGCCACTTCATCATTTTCAGAAATTCCAATTATT
>CAUYPK010011117.1:0-58243 GCA_963574355.1 Loris lydekkerianus
GAAAAACACTGGAAGATATTGGCCTGGGGAAAAACTTCATGAAGAAGACTGCCATGGCAATTGCAACAACAACAAAAATAAACAAATGGGACTTCATTAAACTGAAAAGCTTCTGTACAGCTAAGGAGACAACAACCAAAGAAAGGATACAACCTATACAATGGGAAAGGATATTTGCATACTTTCAATCAGACAAAAGCTTCATAACTAGGATCTATAGAGAACTCAAATTAATCCACATGAAAAAAGCCAACAATTCCATATATCAATGGACAAGACACATGAATAGAACCTTCTCTAAAGATGACAGAAGAATGGCTAACAAACATATGAAAAAATGTTCATCATCTCTATATATTAGAGAAATGCAAATCAGAATAACCCTGAGATACCATCTAATACCAGTGAGAATGGCTCACATCACAAAATCTCAAAATGGCAGATGCTGGCGTGGATGTGGAGAGAAGGGAACACTTGTACACTGCTGGTGGGACTGCAAACTAGTACAACTTTTCTGAAGGAAGTATGGAGAAACCTCAAAGCACTCAAGCTAGACGTCCCATTTGATCCTGCAATCCTATTACTGGGCATCTACCCAGAAGCTAAAAAAATCCTTTTATCATAAGAACACTTGTACTAGCCTGTTTATTGCAGCTCAATTTACAATCACCAAAATGTGGAAACAGCCTAAATGCCCACCAACCCAGGAATGGATTAACAAGCTGTGGTATATGTATACCATGGAATACTATTCAGCTATTTAAAAAAATGGAGACTTTACATCCTTGGTATTAACCTGGATGGAAGTGGAACACATTATTCTTAGTAAAGCATCACAAGAATGGAGAAGCATGAATCCTATGTACTCAATTTTGATATGAGGACAATTAATGACAATTAAGGTTATGGGGGGGAAGCAGAAAGAGGGACGGAGGGAGGGGGGTGAGGCCTTGGTGTGTGTCACACTTTCTGGGGGCAAGACATGATTGCAAGAGGGACTTTATCTAACAATTGCAATCAGTGTAACTTGGCTTATTGTACCCTCAATGAATCCCCAACAATAAAGAAAAAAAACTATGAACAAATTCCTAAAAAAAAATAAATTAATAAAGTTGGTGGCAGGGCAAGAATTTTGTCTACAGCCGTATCACCCTGAAAGCACCTGACCTCAGAAGCCACGCAAACCCTCCTGATTGGGTGATGTAGGAAGAGGGAGAACAGGGCAACGCGGGGGTTTCTGGTCTGATAATTCTGTGGTTGGTGGGGCCCTTCCCAGAGACAAGGACTCAGGGAAAGGAGCAGGCAAGCCGAGAAGAGGGGATAATGAGCTGTGTGGTGTCCAGATGCCCAGGAAGCGATGCAATGTCAAGGTCTGATGTGCAGGAAAGAAGCCACTGGGGCAAAGAGATGGAAAGTTTTCAGCAAAGAGGTAAGATCTGAAGCTGTGAGAGTGCACAAGAGGGGCCGAGAGGGAAGAGGAACCAGGGCTGATGGGAGGTAATGGGGGTGACCGGGGGCATCAAAGAAGGAGTAGCCAGAAAATCAGGAGGAACCTGAGAGAAGGGGGGAGCCACCTACCCACTGCTCAAATGGCCTGAGCAGATGAGAGAAGTTCAGGGACGACGGAGCAGAATTCAGATAGATGTCCAAGGCTTAGGGAGCAGGTGGGTGTTAAGGAATGAAGGCAGGAGTATAACAACTCTTTTCAGAAGTGCTAAGAGATGTGCATAGGAGGCCTCCATCCTGCCCTCTAACTGGGCCCCCCTGCTACGGGAAGTGCGTGCGTTTATCCTGCTGCCACATCAGCTGTCTCAGCTTTCCCACTTCCCACTGCCCCCTGAGGCCCTTGAGAGAATTCCCTTGGGATGGCTTAATTGTTGACTCCAATAGTTCCTCATTTTGCCTGACTGTTTTATCCAATCAGCATCATTTAACAACCTTAACCCCCCATGCCTACCTCTGGTCCAAGATGACACTTGTGGAGGCTCTAAAATGTATGTGCAAATTCCCTGACAGTCTCTCCTTTTGACTCCTCCCTTTGGGTCTAGGCGTGGTTTGTTTTTTGTTTGTTTGTTTATTTTGTTTGGGGAGGAGACAGGGTCTTGCTATGTCTGCTGGGCTATAGTGTAGTGGCATCATCCTAGCTCCCTCTAGCCTCACACTCCTGGGCTCAAAGTAATCCTCCCCCCTTAGCCTCCCAAGTAGCTGGGACTATCACCACTCCCAGCTAATTTTTAAAAATTTCTTTGAAGAGACAGGGTCTTGGGGTCTCACTATGCTGCTTAGGCTGGTCTCAAACTCCTGGCCTTAAGTGATCCTCCCACCTCAGCCTCCTGAATTGCTAGGATAGGGCATGAGCCACCATGCCCAGCCCCTAAGCATATATTTTTTTAACAGTTCTATCACTATAGTATGGTGACATGCTATATTGTGCTATGTGAAATTCAAAGTTAGGTCATAAAAGGTCACACAGCTTCTGCCTTACATAATGCTTTCTAATTCCCTTGTATCATTGCCTGTATCAATAACCAATTCACAGGCGTTTGTGTTGTTTTCATTGGGGCAGTAAGGAATAAAGCATCTCTAACCTTCTCACAAATGTCTTTGTGTGTACATACATTTCCATTTGTCTTGAGCAAATACCTAGGAGGAGGATTTTTCCTCTCTTCTTTACCCAAATCTTTCTCTATCCTGCAGCCTCACATATGGACCCAATGTCTGGAGCTCCAGCTGCCATCTTGGGCCGTGGGATAAAGAGCGTTGGGCTGAAAGAAGCCTGGGTCCCTAATGCTATGGAAATCCTTCACAGCCATGGACTGTCCATCTGTGGAATTCTTAAATGAAGAATCCTCCATCTTATTTAAACTGTCATTATTTTAAGGTTTTCTATAACATGCAGAAAAACTAATTTTGACTGCTATACCATCCTAACCATTCCTTTTGGGGAGATGGCATAAGCTTCAGTCACCATTATTGACAAACAAAACCCCCGACTAAAAGCTTCCCTGTGGTAGGAAGGAAGATGCACGTCCTCTTCCCCAGCTGTGAGCTCGTCCACCCTTGACACCTGCAGCAGCAACTCACGACCAGGCACACACTGAGGATGGCGGGAGGGAGATGAAAGGCCTTGATTGCTTGCTGGCATTCGGGATCCACTAGCTTATCCAAACTTGGAAGTCCTGCATCTTCTGGGTTTCACGTTATATGAGAAAATAAACTTCTTATTGATGAAGCCACTTCTTATTGATGACAGCCATCTCTTCTCCTCGCCAGTGCACTTCCTTCATAGCATTCGCAGACTTTACCCTGTGACTCCCCACTGCGCTCCAGCTTCACATGGGTTTCCATCTTTGTCCACTTCCCTAATTACAAAGCTCTTTCACGTACCTTGTGTCATGAAATTCCCACAAAGCCTCTATCTCTTAGGATTTTTTAAATCCCCATTTTCTGAGTGGGGAAATCAAAGCTAGGTGAAGTTAAGACTCAGCCAAGATCCCCCAACTAATAAGTATCAAAGCCTCTTCTTGCTCTATCCTGAATTCTTGTTTTTTAGGACCTATTGTCCTAGGATAGGGTTTTCTCTTGCCCACCCCCACCCTGTGCCTTTCCACAAACATAGCCTGGAAAGCCCATCTCCTCATCTCCACCTTCACAAATCTCCTCCATCCTGAATTCAGGATGGGCTCAGACATCACTCCAAGTATAAGACAGTACCAGAAGTCCTAGGCCTTGGAGATTGGCTCATGGGTAATCGCATGACATAGGTTGGGCCAATCAGTAAATTCTGAGAGTTGGCTGGAACCGCAAGTTGGCTTAGCTGGAAGGACGAGAGCTTGAGGGTGCCAAGGACTTCTGTGCCACCTTGTCAGAAACCTACATAGAGGACAACAGAGACAATGGTGGAGAAAGACTGTCCAGTACCTTACATTTCCCAGTTACATCAGCCACACCACCTGGCACTTATGCAAGCATTCAAGTTGCAATTCTGTCATTTGCAATCAAGAGACTAACAGGAGCCCCTCATTTATAACACCTTCACTCATTAATTCATTCATACAAACGCTATGAAGCATCTATCACGCATCAAGTTCTACCCATAGTCTGTTAAACAGAAATGGTCTCTACCTTCCTCAGATTCACATCCTCATGGAAAAGACAGCTGTCAGCCAAGAGGAAACACAAATTAGTGTATGGTTTGAAAAGGTGGAAAGGGCTCTGAAGTGGCCAGTGCTGGGGAAAGTACTTGGGGGACGTGCACTGGGCAGGGGACGGGGCAGGGGACGGGGCAGGGCCATGGCCCAGCCTGATCTAGGATCTGGGCAAACCAGAGCACGTTTCATATCTTACCTTCATCCTAAGAACCACGAGACGACACTGCTTTGGGGTGATGTTTTTTGAAGTCTCAGTTTTTCACTTGACTTTCTTCAACCCTTCATTCACCTCTTCCTCTATTCGAGTCATCAGGCCATCCCTGTACACATTGTCTTGGAGAGGGACATGTCAAAGGTGGAAGTGGATGAGGGAAAATGAATCTTTCCACGGCTTTTGGCTTCGTAACATCAGGGTTTATTCTTCTCTCAAGAAACAGTCCGGTAGGAGCAGCCTGGCGATGGCAGAGCAGTTCTTCTCCATAAGAGTGTAGGAACATCCAGGTTCCTTCCATCTTACGGTTCTGCCATCCTAAGGTTTTGACTTTGCCTGCCTGGTGGCAACTAGTCACCTTCATGTTTGCATTCCAGCCACAGGAAGGAAAAAGAGGAACTGCAGGATGAGCAGCGAGGTTGGCACTCATCACTGCTCCTGGCATCCCACCGGGCCCAAGCTGTGTCACATGACCATACCTAATTGCAAGGTAGGCTGGGAAGTGTAGTCACTAGCTAGGCAACCATGTAGCTAACTAAAATTCAGAGTGTCTTATTACTTTTTAATGTTTTAATAGAGATAGAATTCATATACCATAAATTCACCCTTTACATTTTTATAATTTAGTAGTTTTTAGTATATACACATAGTTTTGCAACCATTACCTAATTTTAGAAAAAAGTTATCATTCATAAGGGAACTCCGTGCCCATTAGCCATCAGTCCTCATTCAGCCTTTGCCCAGCCTCTGGGAAGAACCAATCTGAATTCTATCCCTGTGGCTTTGCCTTTTCATGTAAATGATATCGTATAACATGCGGCCTTCTGTAGTCTGGCTTCTTTCACTTAACATAATGTTTTTAAGGTTTATCCAAGTTGCATCATACATTTGTACTTCATCATCATGCCTTCGTTTTTAGTAACAGCTTTATTGAAATCTAAATCACATACCATATTTTCACTTTCTTTCATGGCTAAATAATATTACATTGCACAGATACATCACTTTTAGTCTATCTGTCCATCAACTGATGAACATTTGGGTTGCTTACACTCTTTGGCCATTATGGATAACACTGCTTTGAACATAATGTAAGTGTGTGGACATACGTTTTCATATATACCTAGGAGTAGAAGATGGGTCACGTGATAGTTTTATGTTTCACTTTTTGAGAAGCTGCCTAATTGTTTCCAAAATGGCTACATCATTCCACATACCCAGCAGCAATACATGAGGGCTGCAGTTTTTTCTGTCTTCATCAACTGTATCGTCCATCTTCATTATATCCATCTTAGAAGGTGTGCAGGGGCGTCTCAGAGTGGTTCTGATGTGCATTTCCCTAAACACTGACCATGCTGAGCATTATTTCATGTGTGTACCGCCATTTGTATATCTGAATACAAATGGAAAAAAAATCCATTCAAGTCCTTTGTCCATTTGAAAAATTGTGTTACCTCTTTATTATTGAGTTTAAAGAGTTCTTCATACATTTTAGAAACTAGATCCTTATTGGAGATATGACTCGCAAATATTTTCTCCCATTCTGAGTTGTCCTTATTAATAGTAATTCTTTTTTCTTTCTTTCTTTTTTTTTTTTTTTTTTTTTTGAGATAAAGTCTCACTCTGTCACCCTGGATAAAGAGCTATGGCGTCATAGCTCACTGCAACCGCAAACTGTTGGGCACAGGCAGCCTCCCAAATACTGAGACTATAGGCTCCCATCACAATGCCCACCTAGTTTTTTCTATTTTTAGTAGAGAGGGAGTCTCCTTCTTGCTCAGGCTGGTCATGAACTCCTGAGCTCAAGAAATCTACCCACCTCAGCCTCCCAGAGTGCTAGGATTACAGGCGCGAACCACCAAACCCAGCCAATTGATAGTATTTTTGAAACACAAATGTTCTTAATTTTGATGAAGTCTAGTTTGTCTTGTTTTGTTTCCCTTTAGTTGCTCATGCCTTTAGTGTCATATCTAAGAATCCTTGCCTGATCTTAGGTCACAAGGATTTATGCCTATGTTTTCCTCAAAGAGTTAGTTTATTTCTACATTTGGGTCTTTGATCCATTTTGAGATAATTATTATATGTGGTGGGAGGCAGGGGTCCAACACATTCTTTCTGTGCGTATGTATCCAGTTGTCCCAGCACCATTTGTTGGAAAGACTAATTTTTATTAATTGGCTTATCTTGCAGTCTCCTATCATTAAAAGGAGGACAGACACACAGACACAGGGAGACAGTGAGGCCCTTCTGCCATGTTGTTCATCAGGAGAATGAGAAGACTTGGAAGTAGAGACAAAATTCTTGGTGGAAATGTCCTAAGAACAGGTTTCTCCATGCCCAGACTAGAAAATAATTTCCTACTGCTCAGGCACAGATAAGGGCCAGAGGGAAAGTAGTGAGAGCAGACAGAACGGTGTGCATGTGGGGAAACCATACTTCCATTCTTGTGATACTTTACTCAAAGCAGGAAGGCTCCAGAGAAAGAAAACAGCTGTGATGCACTGGAGCTAATGGCCTTTCACAGTCCCACGGAGGCTGCCACATGTGACGCTGGTAGCACATGGTGCAGCTTGATTCCTGCATGCCCAAGTGGTCCTGGACTCTCAGAGAGCAGCCAGAGGCGAAGAGTGCACCTGTGGCCAGGTTCCCAGGAGAAGCAGAGGAACCATGAAAGCCCCTGCTCTATTTAAGCCATCTGAGGAAAACTGAGCCCCAGAATCAACAAAGATTAAGCATCACCACCCACTAGAACAAGGGTTCATAGAAAACAGAGACAGAAGTATGTAACCTGCAGAAGAAGAGTTCTACGTGCAAGTCTGGGTCAGGCACTCCTATGTCTGTGTGTGGAGACTCACAGCTACAACACCCTCAAATGGCTTTAACCTGGTAGTTGTGGAGACCCAATCAAAGCTGCATTTCAAAAAGACACCAAGTCCCCAATTGTGGGTGGCAAAAGAGCAGCAGGGCAGGAGGGGTGCAGTGGCAGTGGTCAGACAGTGATGGTGGCTTGCACCAGGATGGTAGCAGGAGGAAAGGACAGAACTGGACAGAGCTCAGAACCATGAAGGAAAAGGAACCTCAGAGCCGAGACAGCCCTCCCATGCCCGCGTTCACTCACCTTACTCCTCCCCCGTCTCATAACACGCTTCTTTCAAAAAGAGAGGCTTTCATTGAGACATATTTTACATAACATAAAATCCACCTATTTCAAAGGTGGAATTCAATGATCTTGGAACTCTACTGAGTGATAAGATCAGCACCATAAATTGGTTTCAGCAAAGTTCCAGCTCCCCAGTAAGTTTCCTTATGATCATATAGTTAATGGTTAATCCCCTTTCCTACCGTCAGCAACTGTTAATCTACTTTCTGTCTCTATATACTATTTGCCATTTCTGGACAATCCTGTAAGTGAAATCAGACAATATGTAATCTTTTAGTGAATTTTTTCACTTAGCTTAATGTTTTTGCTCTTCATCCACGTTGGAGCAGTGAGCATCCCTGGGGAATGTTCCTCCACACCTCACACCATTTATACGTTCATCAGCTGAGTGTGTTGTGCCACTTTTTGACTATTATGAAGAATGCTGCTAAGAACATTCAAGTGCAAGTTTTTATATGGATATATGTTTTCATTTCTCTTTCATCCTATCAAAGAGTGAAAACGCTGGAGTTTACGGTATTTTTACATTTTGAACATTTACATTTACAGTTTAACATTTTGAGAAACCACCAAATTGTTTTCCAAAGCAGCTGCACCATTTTCCATTCCTACCAACACTGCGCGAGAGTTCCCACCTCTCCACATCCTTGAAGGTAACTTTTTTTTCCTGTGAACATATGTTTTCTTCTCTGTCCCTTTATATTTTTTTTTTATTTCAGATTGATATAAGCGTACAAACAATTCGGTTACATAGTTTGTGTTTGTTAGGTAAAGTCCAAGTGGCAGTGGAGCCCTCTACCTAGGAGGTGTGTCCTAGTCCCCTACACTGTGCGCATTAGGTGAGAGCGCACCATGCCCCCTCCCTGCTTCCCTCTCCCTCCCTTCCTCCCCACTCCCCCCTACTTGAAGGTAATTGTGTGTCTCTCTCATATGAGTGTGCAACTGTTCCTTTACTGGTTTCATATTAGTATTGACTACATCGGATACTTGCTTTTCCATTCTTGTGATTCTTTACTCCAGATCAATCCAGGTAAATAGGAACAATGTAAAGTCTCAATCATTTTTATGTCTGAATAGTATTCCTTGGTGTACATATACCATACTTTATTAATCCATTTGTGAGTTGATGGTCACTTGGGTTGTTTCCACGTCTTGGTGATTGTGAATTGAGCTGCAATGAACATGTAAGTGCAAATGTCCTTATGGTAAAATGATATTTTTTTTCTTCTGGGTGGATGTCTAGTAATGGGAATGTGGGATAAATGGAGGGTCTACTCTTAGACCTACTCTTAGGTCTTTTTTTTTTTTTTTTTTTTTTAAGATAGAGCCTAAAGCTGTCCCGCTGGGTAGAGTGCTATGGCATCACAGCTCACAGCAACCTCCAACTCCTGGGCTCAAGTGATTCTCCTGCCTCCACCTCCCAAGTAGCTGGGACTACAGGCGCCCGCCACAACACCCAGCTATTTTTTTTGGTTGCAGCCGTCATTGTTGTTTGGCGGGCCTGGGCTGGATTCAAACCCACCAGCTCAGGTATATGTGGCTGGCACCTTAGCCACTAGAGCCACAGGTGCCGAGCCTACTCTTAGGTCTTTGAGGGTTTTTCATTCTTCTTTCCAAAGAGGCTGTATTAGTTTGCAGTCCCACCAGCAGGTCTCTCCACATCCGCACCAGCATCTGCAACTTTGGGTCTTTCTGATGTGTGCTATTCTCACTGGGGTTAGGGGATATCTCAGGGTGGTTTTGATTTGCATTTCTCAGATGATTAGGGATGATGAGCCTTTTTTCATGTGTTTATTAGCCATTAGTCTGCCTTCTTGGGAGAAGGTTCTGTTCATGTCTCTTGCCCGAAGATAAATGGTATTGTTTGTTCTTTTCTTGCTCATTAGTTTTGAGTTCTCTGTAGATTCTGGTTATCAGCCCTTTGTCAAGATTTGTAACATGAAAATATCTTCTCCCATTCTTAAGGTTGTCTATTTGCTTTAATTATCATATCCTTAGCTGTGCAGAAACTTTTTAGCTTGATCAGGTCTCATTTATTTATTTTAATTGTTGCTGTGATTGCCAATGGGTCTTCTTCATAAAATTCTTCCCCAGGCCTATATATTCAAGAATTTTCCCACACTTTCTTCTAGAATTCTTTTTGAGACAGAGCCTCAAGCTGTTGCCCTGGGTAGAGAGCGTCGGGGCATCACAGCTCACAACAACCTCCAATTCCTGAGCTTAAGCAATTCTCTTGCCTCAGGCTCCCAAGTAGCTGGGACTACAGATGCCTATCACAATGCCCAGCTATTTTTGGTTGTAGTTGTCATTGTTGCTTAGCAGGCCTGGGTTGGATTAGAACACGCCAGCTCTGGTGTATGTGGCTAGTGCCTTAGCCGCTTGAGCTACAGGTGCTGAGCCATCTTCTAGAATTCTTATTGTTTTATGTTTTAAAATTAAATCTTTTATCCATCATGAGTCAATTTTTTAAGGGGTGAGAGATGGGCCCAGTTTCAGTCTGCTGCATGTGGCTAACCAGTTCTCCCAGGACCCTCAAAGGTAATTTTTGTGTCTTAGTTATTGTAGTCATTCCAGGAGGCGTGAACTACACACTTTTTTGCTGCTTCTTGGCAAAGCCTCTATGTGGAGCCACACTCGGGCTTTCTGTGTCTGGCTATTCTGTAGCCCCAGTGCTTGGTCCAGCTTCCCTCCTGAATGGCTCCTGAATGAATGAGGGCAGGGTCAGGGAAGAGCGAGGTATAGGGAAGCCTGGGCTCAGTGCAACTGTGCTCTATAATCCGGGGTCGGGGGGGAGGAGCGGGAGGGGCGGGGGGAGCGTGACACCGCCCAGAGTGTGATGAGGGGAGCAGAGGCAGCGTAGCCTGGTTGGGAAAGCAGCTCCTCAGGCCCTTTCCGGGCTTCATCCTAAAGGAACACAGATCACCTTCTCAAGACCCTCTCCTCCGCACTGGAGCCCCAACCCCATGCCTGCCACAAATCAGACCTCATATGTGCTTGTCAATCTCCTGCAGACAGGGAAGAGGGCATGGAAGTCCACAGGGGCTGCAGCTGGGACCCTGGGAAAGGCTGAGCTCTGGGATAGGATGTCAGTCTGCCACCTCATCTCCTCAGGGGCCAGGTGGGCTCCTGAGCACCTCTAGTTGGTGTTCACAGTTGGAATCTACAGAGCTCACATTGCCTGGGTTTTTTTCAGGCAAATTCATGTGAACTGAGGGCTGAGATGGCTTCCAATTCCATGAAGCTTTTCTCAAGCCCTGAAACAAATTCCACATCTCCCCACCCAACACAGAAACCCATCTCACAATGACTTAAGCAAAACATGCAACCCATTGGCTCATGAGACTAAAAAGGCTGTGACACCACAGCTGGTTCAGGGGTCAAATGATGGCTTCAGGAGTAAGTCTGTCTCCATTTCCTGTTCTTCTTTTCTCTGTGTGTCTTGACCTGCCCCCATGACAGCCACTTGTGTCCCCAGGCTAACATCTTTCCAGCTGAGCAATTCCAGCAGGAAAAGAGGAGCTCTCCTCAGCACTTCCAGGAGTGCTGTGCCCATGTCCTGTGGGTCTGGCAGTGTCACAAGGTACTCCTGCTTCTGGTCATGATGGAATAACAGGGACTACATTTACCCTCCCACCTCAAATAGCTGAAAAACTAGACAAAACATACAAAATAATTTGTATTATATTATTGAACAACAGACTGCACAAGGTGATGAGCTCTGAGAGAAGAAAAACAAGGGCGGTGAGCCCCACCACTGTGCTTGCTCAGTCCCTGGAAAGTTTCTAGGTTGCAGTGCTGGGAGGCAGGCTGACAGATTCAGTGGGCTCCCTGCATTAGCAGCAGAGTTCAGGGTTCAGGAAAGACAAGGTAGCTAGAATTCACAAGGTAGAGTAACAGAGAGAGAGCTGGAGGGAGAGGGAGAGATTGAGAAAGAGAGAGCACATGCTCTGAAGTTCTACATAGGGCTCCCCTTGGGTAGGCAGAGGAGTGTTCATCAGTGCACGTACATGAAGAAACCCCTGAGACCAGGTAAAGAACCACCAAAAGGTAGCAAAACAATCCTTAGCGTTCACACAGTGGCAGGAATAGTTTGTGTTCCCATTGGTCAGAGTGGAAAATCTCCTTAACTCGTAATGGGGCCAAATTTATCCCAGTCTAAAGGCTGTTCTGGACCAATGCTTAAAAGCAATTCTCTGCTAAGCAAGGTAGTTCACATCTGCAAACCCAGTGCTTTGGGAAGCCAAGGCAGGAGGATCACTTGAGGCCAGAAACTCAAGACCAGCCTGGGCAACAAAGCAAATAAAAATTTAAAAATTAGCTGGGCATAGTCACACCTCTTGTCTCAGCTACTCAGAAGGTTGAGGCAAAAAGATCACCTGAGCCAGGAATTTGAGGTTTTAGAAAGCTATGATCATGCCACTATACTCCAGCCTGGCAACAGAGCAAGACTCTGTCTCTGAAGGAAAGAGGGAAGGAAGGAAGAAAGCAAGGAAGAAAGGAAGGGAAGGAGGGAGGGAAGGGAGGGAGGGAAGAAAGAAGGAAGGAGAAAAGACAGAGGAAAGGAGGAAGGGAGAAAGAGGGGGGAGAGTATGGAAGAAAAGAAGGAAGGAAGACTTGAAAGAATCAAACTCTATCCCAAAACAAACTATAAAATTAAAAAATCGGCTCGGCACCTGTGGCTCAAGAGGCTAAGACACCAGACACAGACACCTGAGCTGGCGGGTTCGAGTCCAGCCCTGGGCCACCAAACAACAATGGCCACTGCAACCAAAACATAGCTGGGAGTTGTGGCAGGCACCTATAGTCCCAGCTACTTGGGAGGTGGAGGCAGGAGAATCACTTGAAGCCAGGAGTTGGAGGTTGCTGTGAGCTGTGATGTCACAGCATTCTACCCAGGGTGACAGCTTGAGACTCTGTCTAAAAAAAAAAAAAAAAAAAAAAAAAAAAATCCAGCATCCAAAGTCATAATATTTACAATGTCTGGCATCCAATCAAAGATTACTAGATATTTAAAGCAGGAGAAAAGTACAAAGAGAAAAATTAATCAGTAGAAACAGACACAGAAATGACATAGATGATAGAATTACTGGATTATGGTATTTAAGACAATTATTGTAGTCAGTATATTCAAGAAAGAAGAAGAAAACATGAACATGATAGATAAATTGGATATAAAAAAGTCCAAAATCAAACTTCTACAAAAGAAAAAGAAATATACCACATGGGATTATCAGCATATTAGATACTGCAGAAAATAAGGCAGGAAAAGAAGAAAAAACAAATGGAACAGATAGAAAGTAACTATCAATATGCTAGATTTAAATTCAGCCATACATATCAATAATCATATTATATGTGAATGACCTAACATTCTAATTAAAAGGCACAGATCGTCAGATTGAATTAAAAAAGCAAGGTTGAACTATACGCTTGCTACAAGAGACCTGCTTTAAATATAAAGACGAGTGATAAGCAAATATATATACATATATGTGTATATTATATATATAATGCAATCACTTTCTTATAAAAAACACTGAATGGATATACCAACATCATTTAAAATAGATTTCAGAACAAGGACTATTACCAGGAATAAAGAGGAGCATTTTATAATAATAAAAATGTTACCTGATAAAGAAAACGTAACAATTCTAAATGTTAATGCACCTAATAATGCAGCTTCAGAATACATGAGTCAAAAATGAATTAACTAAAAAGAAAAATAGACAAATTCATAGTTACAGTTGGAGATTTCAACATATTCTTTAAATAATTGACAGAACAAGCAGACAGAAAAGCAACAGGCAACATCTGAACAGGGGTCAGAAAACAGATTGGGTTTGTTTTTGTAAACAAAGTTTTATTGGAACACATCCATGAACATTTATTTACATACTGTTGATGACCGCTTTCATGCTATAATGGCAGAGTTGATAGTTGCAACAGAGATGGTGTGGCTTGCAAGGCTGAAAATATTTACAACTCTGCTTTCTACAGAAAAACTTTGCCAACCCCTGATACAGACGTAAAACACATTATGACCTAATTAACATTTGTAGAATACACTTTGACCTAATTAACATTTATAGAATACTTCACCTAACATCTGAATACATATATTCTCAAGTACACACAAAACATTTACCAAACAGATCGTATTCTGCACCATAATACAAGTCTTGATCCATGGGTCACTACAAGTTTTGAGAGAGGCTGTGTTATGGTTCATTATTTCACTTCCATCAAACACAGTTGCCAGCACCCTTTTTGATTCATACAGGTAGGTTTTAACTTCTCAGGGTTGTTGAGAAGACTTCGTTTGTTTCTGTCTGTGCAGATTTTCTGTTTCTTGATTTTTTTTGTATTTCAAAACGTTTAGAATGAGCCATACATGTTTTAAAGGATTAAAATCCTATGAAGTATCTTCTCTGACAACACTAGAATTAAATTAGAAGTCAGTACCTAACTAAACAACATACTTCTAAATAACGAATGAATCAACAAAGAAACAACAGGTGAAGTCAGAAAACATTTGACCAAATGGAAATGAAAACATGACATAGTAAAATGTGAGGTGTGAGGATCAAGACTAAAGTAGGCTGCCCATGATCAATTAGCCACCACTGAGGGTCTCTGTGGGCCAAGCCAGCCTGATCATCACTTTGACCCAGCTGCCCACCTTATCTCTGGCAGTTAGGGGCCACCTATCCTAGTCCCCTGCTTCCTTAAGTCAGTTGACCCAAAACTTAGTGGCTTAAACATCAGTCTACCATTTTGCTCACAATTCTAGGATCTGTTGAGTAGTTCTTGTGGTCTGGGTAGGCTTGGCTGATGTCTGCTGGGTTCCTTCATGTGTCTGTAGTGAGCTGGTGGCTGGAGGACTAGCCATCAGTCAGAGTGACAGCGACAGTGGGCCATACATGTCTCACATCGTCCAGGCTAACCAGACTTCTTCACGGAGCTGAATCCCAAGTGCAGAAGGAATGACAAGCAAGCCCCAGAGCACAAGGGCTCTTCAAGCCTTGGCTTGAGTCACCTTCGTTGCTGCTGTATTGTCCAAAGCAGGTCACGGGTCCAAACCCAGTCACAGGGTGTGGAGAAACAGGTTCCATGTTGGAAGAGCTGCAGAGTGCTGTGGTCATGCAGAGAGGAAGTAGTCACGGCCATTTTTTCAGTCCATTCAGGGACCTCACAAGATGATAGGGGCATCTCCCACTGTTATCACTGGTCTGCAAAGAACAGCCATGACACAGACTTTCAAAATTCCAATGTTCCCCTCACCACTGTGTTACTCAAAGCTCTGGCCCAGAAAATGTCCTCTGGACCCCTCACTCCAGAGATCACAGTTTAGGTGGTAAATGAGTATTTGGTTTTATGTGCATTTTGTTTTTTGAGACAGAGTCTCACTCTGTGCCCTGGGTAGAGTGCCACAGCATCAGCCTTGTTCACAGCAACCTCAAGCTCCTTGGCTTAACCTCCCAAGTAGCTGGGACTACAGGCACCCACCACAATATCCAGCTAATTTTTCTATTTTTAGTAGAGTCAGAGTTTCGCTGTTGCTCAGGCTGATCTCAAACTCCTGAGCTCAATGGATCCTCCTGCCTCAGCCTCCCAGAGTGCTAGAATTACAGGAGTGAGCCAGTATGTCCGGCTGGAAAGTGAGTATTCAATTGTTCAAACCTTAATCATTCCAGAGCCCTAGCTGCAAATGAGTCCAAAAAAGGCACATTTTAGCCTGCCAGCCTCTGCAGTACAGGAGGGCCCCTCAGAAGTGGTGACATGGATATTGGACACCTGTCCCATGTATCTGCCCAGTGAGGAGCTTCCTTAGGAGGGAGGTGAACCCTGCAGCAACACGAAGGGAGACTGAGGCAAGATTGCCCTGGCGTCGGCTCCTTTAAGCCATAGCCACGGGGTCCTCCCCTGCTGACCTGGGCCTGCCATCCCTAGGGCTGAATCAGCCTCAGCAGGAGCAAGTGGTTGATGCCCTGGGGCCACACTCCCAGCACACACTGCACAGATGAAGTACCTGCAATAATCTCATTGTCACTAGCCCTGCCATGTGCCTGGGCCTGTGTCCTGCACCCTAGGTAGACCATCTCTTCTAATCCTCAGAACCATCGGGAGAAGGAGGGAAAGACAGAGTCTCATTTTACAGTGGATAAAAGCAAGGCTCACTGAGGTGGAGTCACTTACCAAGGTCGCCCACAAAAGTGGCTGAGCTGGGGTTTAAACGTGGATCTAAGTGAGACGGGGGCCTTCCCACTGGGCTGCACAGTGGCTCTGCCTGTCGTCTTCCAATCTTCCTGGTCCCCAGACCCAGGACCAGGATGCCGATGGAGGCCACACTGCCCCACTCCCTGGGCACACAGGCCGTCTCTGCCCTCCACTCCAGGCCAGGGAGCAGCTGACCTGAGTCCTATACCCAGCTCTCTGTGGAAGTCCTACCCAAACCCCACTCTGCTATGTACAACCATGTCCCTGGCTAAGGGGGATACATTCTTCCCTCCAACTACCTAGGGGAAAAACAAATGTGGGGTTATTGGAAAGATGTTCCTGAAGTCAACCGTATGAATATGAGGAACAGAATCTTTCTAAGTGGGATTCTTTAGGATATTTTGTGAGAGATGACATCGCCCCTCACTCAAACACTCTGCAGAGTATGACTGGTGGCCCATGCCTTGGACAATCAGAGTCACTGTGATTAGGTCAGGATGGGCATAAGGACCCAAACTGAGCCAATAGTCAGCTAGCTTTCTGATTTTTTTCTGGCATGAATGGGAAAGGAAGTTTTCTCTCCACTGGAATTGCTGAGCTGGTTAATTCTGACCCTTAGTTTTTGGGAACTATTTGGCAAGCATAGGACAAAGTCTCCAAAGACAGAAGCAAACACAGAGGCCTTGGAACCAGTTATTCCTGAAGCTGGTAGAGCTTTGTTTTTGTTTTTGCTTTTTTCTTGGTGGAGACAGAGTCTCACTTTATCGCCCTCAGTAGAGTGCCATGGCGTCACACAGCTCACAGCAACCTCCAACTCCTGGGCTTAGGCGAGTCTCTTGCCTCAGCCTCCTGAGTAGATGGGACTACAGGCACCCACCACAACGCCCAGCTATTTTTTTGTTGTAGTTTGGCCAGGGCTGGGTTTGAATCTGGCACCCTGGGTATATTGGGCCAGTGCCCTACCCACTGAGCCACAGGCATTGCCCAAAGAAAGTTTGAAGTGAAAGAAGGACTTTTTTTTTTTTTGCAGTTTTTGGCCGGGGCTGGGTTTGAACCCGCCACCTCTGGTATATGAGGCCAGCGCCCTACTTCTTGAGCCACAGGCGCCACCCCTGCTGGTAGAGTTTTCAATTAGTAAACCAACAATTTCTCTTTTTTCCTGTAGGCATCAAGTTGGAATGAAATGTCACATGCAGTCAAAGGATCCTGTTGTACACAACTGTGAAGGCTAAGACACCATTTCACCTGTTTCGCAAGACATAACCTATGCCCCTTTCTCAAGGAAAAAAAGTAAGACCCTCCACACTGGACACGACACGTCACTTCTGTCATTCCGCGGCCCCACCAGGACTGCCCAGCACCCCACAGGACATGGCAGCTCCTCAGCTGCAGGGGCCAGCCCTCCCCCATCCCTTGACACCCACAGTCTGGCCCTGGGTCCATTCTCCCTCCAAGAGGCCTAAGTCCCCCCACAGCGGATAGAGCTGAACAGAAACAGCCTTAGGTAGGCCGACAGTTACCAAACTTTGTGGATCATGTACCCTACCAGGAAAAACATTTGCGCAAGCACCCCAATATCCATATATTTATTTATAAATTATAGACTTTACAACACTATTTGTATTTCATATCTTAATAAAGCTTCACTACTTTCTTTCTGTAGATGAACATTTAACTAGAAAATCTCCTATTTCCTTACCTTTCACACTCTCTTTTTTCTTGTCTTTCACAGGTCTGTCAGGTAGGGGGTGGGGTCATGACCTTGACTTTCCTTCCCACCCCCCCAAAAATTGTTTTCCACTCTTTCACTATCATGGGTAAGAGGAGGGGCCCTGCCTGGAGAGGGCCATGTGAATCACCGCATGGAAATATTGGCACCCAGTGCTGGGGGCAGGGTGGGCCTGGTTTCCAGGAAGGGCTTGGGCAGGAAGCCAGGCAGGAAGAGGCTAGGGAGTTTCTGGAAGGGCTGCCTGGAGGGGCTGGGGAGGCCAGCCTGCAGACCTCATGGGATAGGGCAGCTGGCCTCCCCTTTCAGAGATGGGGAATCCTTGGCACTTCCTGGTACATGCCAGGGCACAAAGGTGGGGTCCAGAGGTCAGGAGCGCTTGGGTGTCTAGAAAAAAATGGGCTGGTCTTGGAGAGGTGCACCAGGGGATTCTCTGAATTGGCCCCACCCACAGCCTTTGCTTTGCGCTGGGGAGAGGGAGCTGTCCCATGAATTGGCCCCACCCACAGCCTTTGCTTTGCGCTGGGGAGAGGGAGCTGTTCCAAATATGACCCACATTTTCTGCTAAGGGGTACTTGGAGAAGGAGGGGATGGGAGGGCTCAAGTTGAAAAGGTCCGGGATGGAGACAGCTTCTCTGTGGGGATCTCTCTCTCACGCTGGCCCTCCTCATGTCTAGCTCAGGAAGTAGGTGCATGTTCCCTGTATCAGTAAGTTATAGGGCAGAAATCCCAAGAGTGGCGTAACCAATACAGAAGCCATTTCTCTCAAGGCTGAATGATTTGTGCATTCAGCCAGCCAGCCATTCGTTCACTCTAAAAACATTCATGGAGCACCTCGTGAGCCCCAGGCCTCCCAGTCTTCATTCAGAGTTCCTACCACCGTCAGCAACTGATTCAGGGAGATACGCCATCCCCACCACCTCAAGAGGGGCAAATATCAGGACTTTGGCTGGCAATGCTCAGGAGAAAATTTGCACCTGGCAGTATGAGGACCCGTAAGGCAGTTGGGGACCATATGACACACTGCAGGAATAATCTTCCTGAAAGTAGACCCAAAAGGAAGAAACCAGATCCCAGGGACCAGGAGAGACTAGCTGCTAGGATGCTGTCCGAGCCACCTGCACCTGAAGTAAGTGTGACACCAGGAGAGAATTTCCGCTTACCCAGTGGGAAGCGTGTGGCTGACAGAGGTCAGGGGAGGGGGCGTGGGCACAGAGGACGACCAGGACTAAGCACGTGAGGGCAGTGGGAAGTGGACCGTGGGGCAGAGCAGCATCCACCCCTCCCCTGTGCTTTGGCCTCTGCCTCCTCACAGGACCCAGGGCGCTGACCTCACAGCACAGTCACCAAAGGGAAATAGCATCTTCTCTTTTCAGGCCAAGTGATCCTATCCGTCAGAGCCATCAACCAGCAAGTATTGGTCAGAAAGGCAGGTAAAGATCTCGCCTTTCCCAACCGTTCCAGGAAGAAAGCACATGGTGGGATGGAGGGTGCTCTTAGGGTCTTTGTTTATTCTGAACATTGCCCCACTAAGGTTAGGCATCACCTGTGCTTAGCAATCACACCATGCACTGTGTCAGCGACCACGGTCCAGGGGCCAGTATGTCCAACAAGGGACACAAGTGAGGGTCCTAACTGCTCCGGCTGCTGCCCAGGCCACCTTATCTGGCACCCTAAGAAGTCTACCTCCTTATATCTCCTCCTGAGAGTTTAAACCGAGCTCTCTTCTCCAGCTCCCTGCTGTCCTTCCAGCTCCATGAAAGATTAAATAAATTTTTTAGAGCCTCTTCTTTAAAAATCCTTCTCACTAAAAGGATGGCCTTACTATAACTTAACAGGCATCTGGAGAGATCAGAGATAAAAGTGGATATGCCCACGAGAGCCTTGGAGGGAAAGTACAGGTTCTCAAAATAGCAGGTGGGAGCTGAGGGGAGGCAATCCCAGCAGGAAGCACTTCAGGAGTGGGGAGGAGAACTTCGGCCACATTGTCTGCTTAGAGCCCCTTCCCTGTCCTGAGACCTCTTTCATGCAAGAGGGGGGCAGGGAAGACACAATGTGATCTCTGCTTCATACAGAGAACAGTCTGTTGGGAAGAAAGGTCTTTAGGGGACTGAGCCCTGCACTAGGGGTCAGGGAAGGCTTCCTCATGCTGCACTTGGAGGACCCAGGTCAGGAGTTAGCCACCGTGCCCAGCCCTCAGCACCTGATTCCACCTCCTTCTGTGTCCCATTCTGTTCTGCAGAGGCTGAAAAGCCTCACTTCTCAGACTTCTTCATAGCGAGGGTTCAAATTAGGTTCCACCAATCAGGCGCACTGATTTGCAGTTTTGGAGGGAGGAAGCCATCTCCACAATGCTTTTGTGGGACTTTGGCTGGTAAGTGAGGCCATAGAGATGTGAGGTCTCTCTGCAAGGATGCTTCATGTTCTTGGTCTGGTTTCTTGAGTGTCCATCAGGAGCTGCAGCAGCTGAAGTGGCTTCCTATTCCTGGATCTGAACACAGCTCAGATGCTACGTTCTTAAACTAGTAGTTCCTACTGTGATCTCGTAACTCCCTGCTCCAGACTGCAGCAGAGGCCAAAGCTCCCTGGCAGGCCAGTTCTGCAGAGTTCCTCTGGGAAGCCCTGGAGGCTCAGCCCTAGCACGCTCCACTAGCCCCTCCATAGGTTTTGCAGCACCCAAGTCCCTGTACTAAATCTCTTCCTATTTAAAGCACCCAGTGACAATTTCCTATAACAAAGACATCAGGAAAAGAGGAAAACAATGAATCTCCCACATGAAGCAAGACTGACATGAGTGTGCTAGCCCAGCTGAATGTGGAGGAGGAAGGGGTGGAGGCAGGGGTGGGGAGGCCTAGCCAGGAGTTACTGGGAGATGTGACAAAGCTGGAACTAAGATAGGGACAAGGGGATACAGCAGAAGGGTGAAGAATAAGCCAACTTAGAAGAATGGTCTTGAGGTCTCAGGCCAGGTGGCTGGAACCAATGATGTTTCATTCATCCAAGGAGGCAAATAGGCTGTGTTTATAAGCACGTGGGGGAACCTGGTATCAGGCAAATATGCCCAAACCAACCTGGGCTCAGATTCTACCAAGAGAGACAGATAACCCATTGCATAAAATCATTTCCAAAATGGCAACTACTGTCAAAAGGGGAGGGATTGGAATGAAAAGGGATGGCTGAGCAGTCAGAGAAGGCTTCCCAGAAGAGGCAGAACAGAGCTCAGAAGAGAATGAAAAGAGGCCAGCATGGCGATCTGAGGGAAGGACAGCACAGGCACAGGAAACAGCAATGCAAAGTTTCAGTGTGGGAAGGAATGAGCTGTGTCCAGGGTGCGGACAGTGGTGTGGCTGGAGCTAAGAAGGCAAGGCAGGAAGGGGGAATGTCATCTCAGAGGAGGGCTGAAGTGTCCTGAAAACTCTCTGTTAATCAAAGCCTTTGTTTGACCAGAACGCTCTGTATCTACCGGTAAGGCTTTGCTATTAATTTGGCAAATGAGTGCAAAGTGTGTTAAAACCCAGTGGTCCTAAGTTCTGGTTCCCTCAAAACATAGGAATCAAACATCACAAGGGGCCAAACAGTCGCACGAAAGGATTGAGAGACCAGAATCCAGTAAGGGCGGGAATCCCTTCGCCAAACACCAGAACAGAGAGGACCGAGCAGGCCTCCTGGCCAACACGAAGAGAAGGTAAGGACTGAGGCAAAGGGAGGAAACTGCAGACGATCCTGGGTAAAATTCTAGGTCAAGCAGGGTTTTTCTGGCGACAAGTGACAGTGACTTAACCTGAACTGGTTTAACTAAAACAAACATTATTGACATACTAGCGGGAAAACTCAGACATGGTTAGGCTTAGACTCGAGGGGAAGCCGAACACCATCACTACTGCCCAGCTCAGTTGGTTTCTCCCCACCTTGGAGCTTGGCTTACCTTCTCTCATGATTTTGCTGTCCTCCTGGTGGCAAGATAACCGCAGCAGCTCCATCCTTAAATCTGCTCAGCCTGAGGCTATCAGGAAATAGGGAAAGTCTGTGATTTGCTTTGGATCATACCTATCTCTTAGCCCATTGCTGAGGGTGAAGGAATGCAGAGCTTTAAATGGGTCTGGCTGATGTGACCTGCCGCCAGAGCGCGTGGGGTTGGCTCTAGGCAAGTCACATGGGCTAAGAGTGGGCAAGAGCCAGTTCCCAGAGGGAGTTAGGGTGAGTTATCAAAGGAAGAGGGAATGGCTTGGTGCCTGTAGTTCAGCCATCTAGGGTGCCAGCCACATACACCAAAGCTGGCAGGTTCAAATCCAGCCTGGACCTGCCAAACAACACTGACAACTACAACCAAAACATAGCTGGGTGTTGTGGCCAGCACCTGTAGTCCCAGCTACTTAAGAGGCTGAGGCAAGAGAATCGCTTAAGCCCAAAAAGAGTCTGAGATTGCTGTGAGCTTTGACACCACAGCACTCTACTGAGGGCGACATAGTGAGACTCTGTCTCAAAAAAAAAAAAAAACAGCAGCAGAGGGAATGATACTGTTCCACCAAGGACTTCCACAACTAGGGCATGGAAACCACGACGCCATTGCTGTTAGAAATGACAATAATTAGCATCCCCGGGCACTCCCCGTGTGTCAGTGTGTGAGCACTTCAGTGTGTAACCCTGTCAGTCCTCACCACAGCCCGCAGTGCTCCTCATTCACGCAAGTGATGGCCGTGACCAAGCACCTTTGAGGACCATAGGTGTCCAGGACACCAGGGAACAAAGCAGCAGACGTCCCACCCAATCAGCAAACCAAGTCAGCAAGGTGTCTGGGGAGCAGCAATTCCCCGAGGCCTCGAGGGCAGGGACAGGGCACGGGAGGGCTTCAGTGGAGGGGCGACATCTGGGGAGGCCCACTGTGGAGGTTCCTGTGGGCTGGAGGAGCCGCTCGCCCGGGCACTGCAGCCTGGGCTTCTCCCTGAAGGACACGGGCAGCTTTGGGAGGGCCCGGTCAGAGGGGAGGCTGCAGTTTGAACAGGATCCTGTCGCTGCCGCTGCCATGGAAGGGCATGTCATGGGCTGGACTGGGGGCAGGAGACCCAGAGGGGAGCTGGGGAGACCGGGGCCCGGAGGCGCAGGGGCTGGTTCGGGACGCCCTCGGAAGGCAGGGCTGCAGCCGAGGGGCTCAGAGCAGAAGCCGGGCCCAGTCGGGAAGCTCCCCTGGCCGGCGAGTGTCCCCTCGGCCAGCGCGCCCGGACCCTGCCGCCCGGGCCCCCGGGTCCAAGCGGGCCGGCCAGGCCCTCCGAGAGCGCACCGAGGGCCGGGGCCGGCGTGTTTTTCAGGAAGGAAATCTTCGCTCCCGCCGCAGCGCAGCCCAGCGCAGCCCGGCCAGGAAGCGACCCCCTCCGCCGCCCTCGGAGGCCAACACTCTTGAGGACAGGAAGGGGAGAGGCGACGTGAGTACGAAGCAGCCGCGGGAGGGGTTGGGGTTGCAGCCGGGTGAGGGGCTGCAGCGACGGCCCCCTGCAAGCCCCCAGGTGCAGGGCGCGGGGCGCCAGCTCCACAGTGCGCAGTGTTACCCGGCCGGAATTCCTGCAGGACGCTTTGTTCTCCGGTGGCAGCCCTGCTAGGGCCATCAGACCCGGGCAGGGGCCGAGCGCCAGGCCAGAGCCGGCTGCAGGAAGCCCGAGCGGCCACGCGCCGGCCCTGCCCTGCCCCGCGGTGCCTGCCTGCGCTCCTCCGGGCACCCTCCACCCACAGGCGCCACTGCCCCTCCTGGGCTGGCCCCCCTGGAGCCTCCGGGAAACTGGGCCTAGTCCAGCTGGAAGGCTGTGTTACTCCAGCTGGGGGCTTCACAGAGGCCATCCGGTTTCCTGTGGCCGTAACTGCCGTCTACAGCAAGGACCACCCCCAGTGCCCCAGTGGGAATCTACTGGGCCTAGAACGGGGGTGTTCTCTGGTGGTCCACAGTGGAAACTCTGAAGACCTGCCCCCGCCTCCGACAGGCATAAGGCAACAGGTTCATAAGGCAACTGAACCTCTCTGTGGTTCCATGCTCTGCTGTCCTAGACATCGCATCGCACAGCCACAAGCTGACCCCTCTCCTGTCGCCCTCAAAGGAGTAAGGTCCTCACTTTTAAGAAAAAAGTAGATCATTCCACAGAACTTCCTAAGGGTGCAGGTTGTGTGAGTCTGTGTGAATCCCCCTCTGCTGAGCACGAGCCTATCAGGGTGTGTTTGTGAGTTATAAGAGTGTGTCCGTGCATGAGTGTGTGTGAGTGAGTGTGTGTGCCCTGCAGGTGTGACAGGGAACTCTTGAAAGGAAAGAGAGAGTGGGGCAGGGGTGACACTTTGAGATGCGCCTGAAAAAATTAAAGAGCTATTAGTCAAAGTTGAATTGTTTTTCTAAACTCCTAATGCAAACAACATGTGGGGCAGGGCCCAGATGGTGCCCGCCAGCCCCTGACAGGGTCCTCAGGAAACAGGTGCTCCTGGAATGTTTCCTGTGGCGGGGCTGTGGCAGCAAGCAAGGTCTCCATGTTTTTTATTACTGTCAGGCAGGACCCAGCTGCAGTCCTGGCCAGCTGGGTGGAAACCCATGGCCACCAGTCACAACAGCACAGGCCTCAGCGGGGGCAGGCCCTGCTTCTGCGCTGCTGTGCTGCCTTGCCAGCCCGTGTGAGGGGCGTTCCCAGGTTGGGGCCATGCTGTGAAGACACCTGCTCCATCTCAGTGGGTTTGCCGGCAAGAAGGTTACAAGCATCTTCAATCTGCAAAGCTATTGCCCATTATGCTTCTGAAGTGTTGCGCCAATTTATGGCACCACGGTGGTGAACGCCAGGATTGTTCCTCTGCACCTTGTATAAGCATGAACTATCCTTGATTTTTCATCCTTGCCGGGGATGGATTTTAAGCAGGGTAGGGGGCACAATCATGTCTATATTTTAGAGATGTCTATGGTGGCCAAGTTTAAAATAGACTGGGTAGATGGGGGTGCAGTTAGGATTGTGTTTAGTCACACACACACATCCCTGTTCCAGTGATTTAAAAGAATAAGGATTTATTTTTCTCACATAATAAGAAATCCAAAGTTTTGTCCAATGGCTAAGAATGCCTGGCTGAAATCACTGGCATTCACTTCCTCATGATCACAACATGGGTGCTATAGCTCCAGCCATTAGATCCATGTTTGAGGCAAGAAGGAGGAAAGGGGAAGAGTTGGACCAGTTCAGTCCATCCCTTTTTGCCAGGAAAGGAAAGCTTTCCTTAAAGCTGCACCCAGCAGATATCTGCTAATGTATCACAGGCCAAAACAGAGCCATACACCACCTCTAGCTACAGGGAAGCCTGGGAAAGTATCTTCCGCCTCTATAGTGGAAGAGAGCAGAGTGAGCAGAGACTTGGGAAGTGATACCAGGGCAGGTAACCAACAGCATCTTCCAGGGCTGGTGCAGGCACCCCAGCCATCTGGCATTGTTGCTGTGGGCCAGCCTAGGCCCTGCCCACCTGGCTCCTCTCTGGAAAGAGCCTCCAGCCACATTCCCTCCACACAGCCGTGGTTGTACTGGAACTACTGAGAACGTGACTTTCGATACCAGGAGCTTTCTTCTAGCTCCAGGCTGGCCTCAGAAATTGTCTCCAGGCCAAATGCGGTGACTCAAGCCTGTAATCCCAACACTCTGGGCGGCCAAGGCAGGTGGATTACTTGAGCTCAGGAGTTTGAGATCAGCCTGAGCAAGAGCAAGACCCCATCTCTGAAAACTAGCTGGGCATTGTGGTGGGCACCTGTAGTCCCAGCTACTCAGGAGGCTGAGGCAAGAGGATTGCTTGAGTCCAAGAGTTTGAGGTTGCTGTGAGATACGATGTCACGGCACTCTATCAAGGGCGACAAAGTGAGACTCTGTCTCAAAAAAAAGAAAAATTGTCTCCAATTTTGATGAGGGTTACAGGGCAACTTCCTTGACTGTCCAGTATGGGGCCAGTCAGCTGGGTCTCAGGCCTTGGTCTCTGGCTCCCAATGTAGGTCCAGTCCAGTGTCCAAGAGACCTGCTGGCTCCTACCAGCCCCTTTCCAGCATGGGATCCTCTCTGTTGTGTCCATCTTTTTTGTTTGTTTTTTGTTTTTTGTTTTTGAGACAGAGTCTCACTATGTCGCCCTCCGTAGAGTGCAGTGGCATCACAGCTCACAGCAACCTCCAACTCTTGGGCTTAAGCGATTCTCTTGCCTCAGCCTCCCAAGGAGCTGGGAGTACAGGTGTCCTCCACAAGGCCCGGCTATTTTCTTGTTGCAGTTGTCATTGTTGTTTAGCGGGCCTGGGCTGGGTTTGAACCTGCCAGCCTTGGTGCACATGGCTGGTGCCATAACCGTTGCGCTACGGCGCCCAGCCTGTTGTGTCCATCTTGATGGTGCCTCCTGGCTAACAGGCTGCTGTTCCGACCACGCCCCCCACCTGTCCCTCCCACACTCTCCAACATGGACTTTGTGATATTCCCAAGCCAGTGCTGACCACTCTGTCTTGCTGTGGCTCCAGACTGCCGTGCATGGCCATACCATCTTACAGTGCCACCATCCTCTGAAAACTCATTTTTAATCATAAGAGTATGTGAGAATTCCATTCCCGGCAAAATGACGGTGGTCCTAGTAATAGTTGTCATTTACAAGCACTAACAACAGCCAGACACCATTCTAAATGTTCCTTGGGCTCTGTAGTAGAAAGAAATATTAGTCTCCCCATTTTACAAATAGGGAAACAGAGGCATAGACAAGTTAACTAGCCTGCCCAAGTGATACAGTGATGAGTGGCCTTGTAGGTACTACAAAGGTTGAAGTATAACACGCATCCTTTTGCAGCCCTTACCCTATAAGCATGGGCTGCATTTAGTGACTTCTTGCCGAAGACCACAGCATGGAAATGGGGAAAGGACAGGTGACCAGCCAAGGTCAAATCCAACAACACGGAGTCGTGTCAATAGCAGGGACCCTTGGTGGGATGTGATGAGAAAGGCACTTACCTCTGAGTTCTGCCTCTCCGACACACACAGTCCTGGAGTAGTCATGAGAAAAAAATCAGACAAACCCCAAGTGAGGGGCGTTCTACAAATACCTGACCAGTACTTCTTAAAACTGTCAAGGTCTTCAAAACAAAGGAAGTCTCAGAAACTCTCACAGCCGAGAGAGGAGTCTTAGGAGATGACTCCACATCCTAGGGTGTCCTGCATGGGATCCTGGGACTAAAACAAGGACATTTGGTAAAATTTGAGAAACAAGAATAAAAGATGGACTTTAGGGGTAGCTCAAGTGGCTAAGGTGCCAGTCATATATACCAGAGCTAGCGGGTTCAAATCCAGCCTAGGCCTGCCAAACAATAACAAAACTATAACCAAAAAAATAATAGCCAGGCATTGTGGCAAGGGGCCTATAGTCCCAGCTATTCAGGAGGCTGAGACAAGAGAATCACTTAAGCCCAAGAGTTTGAGGTTGCTGTGAGCTGTGACGCCACGGGACTCTACCAAGGGCTATAGCTTGAGGCTCTGTCTCAAAAAACAAAAAAAAAGATGGACGTTAGTTAAAAGAATAACAACGTATCTATGCTCCAGAACACCCTGAGGCCCCTGCTGTGGCGGCTGCCCTTGCCCCTCACGGGTGCCCTAAAACACGCCCCAGTACACTGCCAGTGCACACATCCCCTCCTTGTTTTCCCAGGAAATCCACCTACATCAAGAGGATTTCATCAGTTTATTCACTTGACTGAAAAGTCAAGGGGCCAGAAGATAGAACAGTGGTCACGAGGATCGGGGCAGGTGAGTGGGGAGTGGGTGTTTAATGCGGTCAGAGTTTCAGTTTGCAAAGATGAAAGAGTTCTCTCAAAGTAATCAACAAGAAAAGAGTAAACAACTCCATTTATCTTTGGACAAGAGACATTAACAGAACCCTCTCCCAAGAAGACAGATGAATGGCCAACAAACGCATGAAAAAATGCTCATCGTCCCTAATCATCGGAGAAAGGCAAATCAAAACCATCCCGAGATATCACCGAACCCCAGCGAGAACAGCACACATCAGAAAGTCCCAAAGCTGCAGATGGTGGTGCAGGTGCAGAGAGAAGGGAAAACTTTTACACTGTTGGTGGGATTACAACTAATACAGACTCTCTGGAAAGAAGTGTGGAGAAGCAGACCTTCCGTGGGATCCCACAATCCCATTACTAGGATCTACCTAGAGGAAAAAAACTGATTTTACCATAAAGATATTTGCACCAGAATGTTTACTGCAACTCAGTTCACAACTACCAAGATGTAGAATCAACCCAAGTGCCCATCAACTCATGAATGGGTTAGCAAACTGTGGTCTGTGTACACCATGGAATATTATTCAGCCATAAAAAAGATGGAGGCTTTGCATCTTCTATATTTACCCGATGGAGGTGGAGAACATTCTCCTTAGTAAAGTATCAAAGTAATGGAAAAGCAAGTATCCAAAGTATTTAATACTAACATAAAACCAATATATAGAAAACTATGAACCCACACAAGAGAAAAACACAATTAAATTCCTGTGAGGGGCGAGGGGAGGAGGGAGAGGGTGGTGTGCTCTCACCCAATGGGCAGTGAGGGGCATTCCACAAAATATCTGACCAGTACTCCTCAAAACTGTCAAGGTCTTCAGAACAAAGTTTGAGGACATGCAGATAGCACAGCCCATGGGTGAAGGGCTCAACTATACCTCAGACATTACCCAACAAACGCAAACAATGTAACCTAATTGTTTGTACCCTCATATTAATCTGAAATTTAAAAAAAAAGACAAAAGTGCTCTGGAGATAGATGCACAAAAGTGTGAATGTGCTTATTATAAAAGTGGTTAATATGATTTAACAATAATAATAATAATAATAAAAAGTGGTTAAAACCAAAAACAAATTTTTTTTTTTTTTTTTTTGCAGTTTTTGGCCGGGGCTGGGTTTGAACCCACCACCTCTGACATATGGGGCCAGCGCCCTACTCCTTTGAGCCACAGGCACCGCCCTAAAACCAAATTTTATGTGATATACATTTTACCACCAAAGAAAAAAAGTCGAGTAGCCCAAATAAATAAGTTTATACTGATACCAATAAGTGAGTAAATTAATAAATAGGAGAAAAATGCTAATCTCTCGTACAGAATTCAAAATACGTAACTAGCCCACCCAACAGGAGGGAGCCTAAGCCCAGCCCTGAGCATGGAGTCACATAGTGGCTTCCCTCAGAAGAGGCCAGTGTGGGACGGGGCAAAGAATGGCTTTGCAGGAGAGAGACCTGTGCCAGGGCAAGCAGGTACCCTGGACGCAAGGCGATGAGAAGGGCTCTTACCTCTGTGCTCTTCCTCCCTAACAGTAATTTCTTACAGTCCCCTGTTATTAATATTCTACATTAGTATGGTACATTTGTTATACCACTGATGAACCAATACTGTTGCATTTTTATTAACTAAAGTCCAGACTTTAATTTCCTGAGTTTTTACCTGATGTCCCTTTTTTGTCCCAGGACCATGTCCAGGATACTCATTACAACTAGCCGTAGCCTGCGGCTCCTCTGAGCCGTGACAGATCCTCAGACCTGTACCATCTGCTCAATTTCTCTACCAATCTAAAACTGCTCTAGAAAATAGTCTATTAACAACAATTTTTTTAAAAGTTAAGTAGCACCAGGCCTCTAATAAAAAGCAACGGTCCATGGTACCTCTGCCAGAGCAGTGTGACTTAGTTCTGATTTTCGTTTGGTTTTTTTTTTTATTGTGGTCATCCCTACAGGTTTAAATCTAAGCCTAAAATTGCCATCACTTCATTTATCTGTGTAAATCACAGTCAACTGACTGCCTACCGCAACAGCCCAAGTGTCAGCTAGTTGGAGCCACCCCTACTGCCACCCAATTTTTTTTCTTTGTTTTTTAAATAGAGTTTTACTTTGTCACCCTCCGTAGAGTACTGTCCAGTCATAGCTCACAGCAACCTCAAACTCCTGGACTTAAGTGATTCTCTTACCTCAGCCTCCCAAGTAGCTGGGACTACAGCCGCCGGTCACGACACACAGCTATTTTTAGAGATGGGGTCTTGCTCTTGCTCAGGCTGGTCTCAAACCTATAAGCTCAGGCAATCAACCCACCTTGGCTTCCCAAGTGCTAGGATTACAGGCCAGAGCCATCTTACTCAGCCTCGTCACCCAGTTTTATTTGCTCTGAGTCCTTCCTCCATCTCAGGGTCCTCAATCTTTAGTCATGCTCACAACACCATCACAATTTTTGTGTCATCTGTCTAGCACACATATTGTCATTGACTTACCATTTGTCCTTTTAATTGATTTGCTTTTTTTTTTTTTGAGACAGAGTCTCACTGTGTTGTCCTGGGTAGAGTAGCGTGGTGTCACAGCTCACAGCAACCTCAAACTCTTGGCTTAAGCGATTCTCTTGCCTCAGCCTCCCAAGCAGCTGGGCTACCTGCCACAACGCCCAACTATTTTGTTGTTGTTGTTGTTGTTGTTGTCATTGTTGTTTGGCAGGCCTGGGCTGTGTTTGAACCCACCAGCCCCGGTGTATGTGACTGGCACCCTTAGCCACAGAGCTATAGGTGCCAAGCCTAATTGATTTGATTTTTAAGATGAAATTATTATTATTATTATTATTTTGTGGTTTTTGGCCAGGGCTGGGTTTGAACCCACCACCTCTGGCATATGGGACCAGCCCCCTACCCCTTTGAGCCACAGGTGCTGCCCTAAAATGAAATTATTTTAAAAGAAAGCTTTTATGTCACTATCATTTTTTAAAATCTTATGCTAAGACATATTTAAACAAACATCCGCACCCATTGGTACACCACCTGAAACCACCCCAGACCCCAGAGGAGCTCATCCCACACTCTCAACTTTAAACAATAGACTTAAACCTCAATTCCGCCTCAGTCTATTTTAACATCTCTGGGGGAGGTAGATGGCTGCTGCTCTCCCTAACCTCCCCAACCTGCTTTCTCAGATTCCCAATCTTGGAAATATCCTTTCTCAGAAATCCAATTTGTAGAGTTTGCCAGTCTCCGAGGTGTAAATATCCCTTGCAGACTATTAACGGTGCTGTCAGCAAACAGGGAGTGGAGAGCCGTGCCCACCGTCAGCTTTTGTGAACTGACACTAGCGGGCCCCTGCTCACCACTGCCTGGAAACCAAGTGAAGAGAGTTACAAGAAAGAATTACAAGAATGAAAAGGTGATCAATCACATTAAATGCTATTGACGTGTCAGATTCGCTGAGGACTTTCGCGGTGATGTATGTAACATTTGCAACACAAAAATGGTAAACCTATAATAGTTGAGGCAAGGTGCAAAAGAAGCACCACCTCAAACCCTGTTTGTAAAGTCAAGAGCTCCCCACACGACTTAGGGAAACAGAGAAACGGTGGCTCAGCTCACTTGCTCTTACCTCTCCTCTTTTCTCAGGCATACCCCGAGGCTGTCACTGTCCCTCCAAGCATGGCTTTAAGTGTATTCCACATATCTGTCTGTTTGTTTGTTTGTTTGTTTTTTGAGACAGTCTCACTATGTCACCCTTGCTAGAGTGCCGTGGCGTCACAGCTCGCCCCAACCACAAACTCTTGGGCTTAAGTGATTCTCTTGCCTCAGCTTCCCACTAAACACCCGGCTATTTTTTGTTGCAGTTGTCATTGTTGTTTAGTTGGCCCCAGCTGGGTTTGAACCCACTACCCTCAGTGTATGTGGCTGGCACCATAACCATGGTGCTATGGGTGCCGAGCCTCCACATGTTTTTATATGCAGTATTTCAGTTATTGCTTGTTTATTCAAGATAGAATTTTAATTGCCATTATGCTTTTTCTTGGACCTCTGGGTTGTTTTGCTTTTGGTTTTTTTTTTGTTTGTTTGTTTGTTTTTGAGACAGAGCCTCAAGCTGTCACCTTGGGGGTGACATCACAGCAGCTCACAGCAACCTGAAACTCCTGGGCTCAATTGATTCTCCTGCCTCTGCCTCCCAAGTAGCTGGGACTACAGGCGCCCACCACAACGCCGGCTATTTTTTGGTTGCAGCCGTCATTGTTGTTTGGTGGGCCCGGGCTGGATTTGAACCTGCCAGCTGGCGCCTTAGCTGCTTGAGCCACAGATGCTAAGCCGGGGCCTTTGGGTTTTTAAGAGCATTGCTTAATTTCCAAACATATGAAGATTTTTTAATGATTATTTCTAACTTAATTCTATTGTCGTCAGAAAGCATATTCTGTATGATTTCAATCCCTTGAAATATTTTTGAGACTTGCTTCCCAGTGGGGTCCATATTTGTAAATTTCCAATGTGGGCTTGAAAACAATGTATATCCTTAAGTAGTTGTTGGGTACAATGTACTGTATATGTCCCTTAGGTCAAGTTTGCTGACTGTATTATTTGAATCTATATATCCTACTGATATGTTTCTGTTTGTTCTGTGAGTTATTGAGAGAGGTAAGAAGTGTACTAATTCCTCCACCATGGTTGTGGGTTTGTCCATTTCTCCTTGGCTGTTCTCTGTTGTTTTTCCTGGTTTTCATTTATGTTGTCTTGTCCCTGCCTGTGCTTAGTTACTTTTATTGTGTGCCTGATATTAAAATTTCAAACATTAAGCTCGGCTCCTGTAGCACAGTGGTTATGGCGCCAGCCGCATACACCGAGGCTGGCGGGTTCAATCCCAGCGCTTGCCAGCTGAACAACAATGACAACCCCAACAACAACAACAACAACAAAAATAATGGGGCGTTGTGGAGGGTTCCTATAGTCCCAGCTGCCTGGAGGCTGAGGCAAGAGAATGACTTGGGCCCAGGAGTTTGAGGTTGCTGTGTGTTTGAGACACCACGGCACTCTACCGTGGGTGACATGGTAAAACTCTGTCTCAAAAATAAAATAAAATAAAATTTCAAACCTTGTCAAACATTGGGAGCTGGAATGTTGTTATCTTCCTCCAGAAAGATCTAAAGCTCTGGGTTTAGGGCACTAGCAATCCTAATTCCAGTTTTAGAGCTTGATATTATTTGAACCTGAGCCATAGTTAGTTCTTGGTGCTTACTCCCAGGGGCTACTGCTGCTGAATCCCAACCTAAAACGCAGACTGTGTGCCAGCTTGGGCCAGCTTGTCTCCCCTCCCCTCCCTGTAGGAGCTACCATAAGCACTGATCTGGCCCCCAGGCTGGAGTGCAGAGGTGTGATCCCAGCTCACTGCAACCTCACATTCCTTGCCCCAAGCAGTCCTCCTGGCTCAGTCTCCCTAGTACCTGGGAGACTAGACCACCACCCTAGTTATTTTATTATTACCAGGATTATTATTATTATTTGTAGAGATAGGGTGTCACTATTGCCCAGGCTGGTTTTAAACTCCTGGCCTCAAGTTAACCTCTTGCTTCTGCCTCTCAAAGTGCCGGGATTACAGGTGTGAGCCAGGCTGCCTGGCCTCAGCCATTTCTTCTTAAGTTAGCAAACACCCTTCAGACAGGCATTTTGTTTTGCTTTGTTTTATCCAGCTTCCCTAGTGGTCCTCAGTGGAAGGATTGGTACAAACCACCTGGTCACCTTTATAAAATTCAAAACTCATGCTTGCCACAGCAGCACGTAAATTAAAATTGGAACAATGCACAGAAGATTAGCATGGCCCCTGCGCAAGGATGACATGCAATTTCCTGATATATCCCATATATAAAAAAGAAATCAAAACTCTCACATCAGCTGGGAGCAGGAGCTCACCCCTAGAATTCCAGAAGTTTGGTAGGCTGAGGCAGGAGAATCGCTTGGGACCAGGAGTTGAGACCAGCCTGAGCAAGAGCAAGACCCCATCTCTACTAACGATGGAAAATATTAGCCAGGTGTAATGGCACATGCCTGTAGTCCCAGCTACTCGGGAGGTTGAGATAGGAGCCCAGGAGTTTGGGACTGCGGTGAGCTACAATGATGGTACTGCTCTCCAGCCTAGGTGCCAGAGTGAGAAAAACTCTCACTTCATTTTTCAAAGAGAAAAGCTGTCACTTTCTATTCCACAGAAGAAAGAGACTCTCCTTTCCATTCCTCAAGACTCTCTTCCATAATGTAACAACATAAATTTGATAAGAATTTGAGGGAAGGGGGCTGCTTCTCTGAAAGGCAGGCAGCATTAAGAACAGAGGTGGCGATTAGCAGCCAAAATAGTAATGCAGAGTTGGAGGGAAAGAGGGAGGGAGGGAAGAAGAAAAGGAAGGAAGGAAGGAAGGAAGGAAGGAAGGAAGGAAGGAAGGAAGGAAGGAAGGAAGGAAGAAAGGAAGGAAGGAAGGAAAAAGTGAAAACACAGAAAAATGTAACCCAATGTCTTCAAATCTGGTTGAATTCACAGCTACCATTAAAACCCCTGCACAAGACAGGACTGCCCCTTGGTGACAGTGTATCCTAATTGTAGGCAATTTTCCTAAATAGGAAACAAAGACCCCAGAGCAAGTTACCGGTTAAAACAGTATCATTGCAGGAGGTTTGACAGCTAAGCCTCAGCCTCAAAGAATGACAGGGAAGGAATAATACAGAAGACAGATCCTAGGACATGCTGGGGGGGGGGGGGCAGACTCAGCACAGCCCTGGCCTTCTCTGGCCCTAGCCAGTGACTTTCAACTGGTGTCCCACGGCACACTGGTGTGCTGTTAGGGAATCTTAGGTGTGCCAGTGAACATTTTTAAAGATCATTAATTAAATTATTTTTGAAAGAAGTTCAAAGCACAGAAGTGTATTCTTTTAATTAATTTAATTTAATTTTATATCTTATTTTATTTTCGAGACAGAGTCTCACTTTCTTGCCCCCAGTAGAGTGCCGTAGTGTCATAGCTCACAGCAACCTCAAACTTTTGGGCTCAAGCTATCCTCTTGCCTCAGCCTCCCAAGTAGCTGGGACTGGTAACAGGCACCGGCCATGACGCCTGGCTGTTTTTTAGAGACAGGGTCTCACTCTTGGCCAGGCTGATCTCAAACTTATGATCTCAAGTCATCCACCTACCTCAGCCTCCCAGAGTCTGGGATTACAGATGTGAGCCACCACACCCGGCCCTTCTGTACTTTTTTTTGATCAACATGATTTAAGTGCACCACAGAAGTTTTAACTACAGTTTCAAGTGTGCCATGAGATAAAAAACAGTTGAAAAATCACTGCTAGGCCCTGGCTCAGCCCCTCTGCCCACTCTCCCCAATCCCAGTTCTCACCAAAAGGAGCAACTTAATTGCAAATGGAATTCCAGGATCTTAGGAGAAACTGTGGTCCCTAGTTAGACCACTTCCTCACATTCAGCTTCATTCAAAGTCTCTCTTCTTGATTGTATTGCCCTAACCCACTTTCCCACCAATATAAATAGTGTTTTTAGTTCTTGTTCTAACAATCAGAGAATTCTGTATTGGAATTGCTACTGGGAAAATTCTAGTGACTCTTCACACTAAATAAGGAGGAAAGGGACACTCAGCAGGCCCAAGAGCCACAGGCCTTGGCCGTGGGACCCAGGAAGAAAGGCTGCCTCTCTCTCGGTCACACCAATCTGTCCAAGCTGGGGCTCCTGCAGCCTCACTGTGTGTGGGCACCCAAGGTGGGGGGCTGACTCCCCAGAGGCTGTTTAAGTAGGGTCTGTGGATGCTCAGGGCATGATGCTGGTGAGAACAGACGGAGCCTCCAAGCCTTCCCTGAGCCCGTGAGTGCCTTACAGTCCCAGCCAGACTGCAGCCGTGCATCCTGGTGCCAGCACCAGGGCTCTCTGCCACCTGCCAGCCTGCTGGTCTGCAGCTCAGCTCTTGCTTGAGCAAGACCTTTGCAGTCCGACAGACCCAGACTCAAACCCTGGCTCTTTAACTAGTTGTGTAATTCTGGGACAAGTCACTTCATTCTCCAATCCCTCCCTTTCCCTTCTATGTTGAGGAGATAAACTGCCCATCCCAGAGGGATGTGGGGAGAATATGTGACTTATCATATTTAAAGCACCTAGAACCACCTGGGCACAGTGGCTCATACTTATAATCCTGGCACTCTGGGAGACTGAGGCAGGAAGATCGCTGGAGCTCAGGAGTTTGAGACCAGCCTGGGCAACAATGAGACCTTGTCTCTACTAAAAATATAAAAAATTGCTGGGCATTGTGGCGGGTGCCTATAGTCCAGCTATTTGGGAGGTTGAGGTAGGAGTATGCTTGAGCCCAGGAGTTCACGGCACTCTACCCAGGGTGACAGAGTAAGACTTTGTCTAAAATAAATAAATAAATCACTTAGAACCGTTCTGGCACATAGTAAGTGCTGTCTTTGCTGTTATTAGAAAATGACAATTGAGGAAGGTTTAGTGGCAGGTGGGAAGGATTTGGGTAAGGCTGGAAGAATCACATTTGTCAAGGGCCTACCCTGTGCCTGGTGTTCTCATAGCGGCTGCCCATGTCATTATGACCATGACCTTATGCGACTGAGGTACCCTCAGGTCATGTCAGAGTTGGTGGTACTAGCACCTCAAAGAGACCAAGTGACCTGTCCAGCTAGCAAGTGATGGGGATGGAGTCTGTTCCATCTTGCATATTGCACCTCTCACTAACTGCAGCTGATCAGTTCTATTCACTCCTGACAGGCCCGGGAAATGTAAGTACCTTGCCCAGGGCTAAACTCCTGAACAGTGGCAATGGCAGGATTTGAACTCAAGACTTTCTGACTCCAAAGCCCTTGCTCTTGCAGTTATACTCTGTTGCCAGGAGAGGTCCCACTGCAGGCGTTGGGTCCATTTTGCGGAGGAAAGCAGCGCTGTGCACTGGCTGTGGGCAGCACGACCCCAGCCACAGGCTTGCAGGGAAGGGGAAGAAGCTGGACCTGACATGTGAGTGTGACATTCATGGTGCCGTTGCCCTAGTCTCCCATCGCCCCGTCCATCCACCTCAGTGGCGGCTCTGCTCGGACACCTCAGGGATGGGTCTCACTACCTGTGTGTTCCCTCATGCATTAGGATGCCCTTTACTTGAGGAGAAATTTACCACCTGCAACTCATTGACCCCCATTCTGCCATCTCAAGCCACACAGATTTTACCTTCATGTGAAATAATGATAGCAATAATAATATGCGGTGACTATGCTTTTTGGAGTGGACTAGCTCTATTCTACCACTCAGCTAGGATTACTAAGCGGACTGAGTTAGTCACCACCGGCTGCACATCTGGCTTTGTTACTGTACTCCCGTTCAGTGTTTAGAACTAGCTATTGTGCCCATCCCGGCCCCGCCCAGCAGAGACAGGAAGTTCCCGATCTACAAACTAATTGTGTTCCTAAAATTCTTTTGTAAGGCTGTTGCCTGGATGACGGAACCACTTTCCCACATAAACAATGTCATAAATGGCTGTGGGACCTCGACGAGCCCTCAGAGCCATCCTGCCCGTCAGCCACCGCACATTTGAAAGATTTGAAAGGAAAGAGAACAGAACATCAGGTCAGAACCACAGTCGTTAAACAATGCAGGGAAAAACTGGTGTGTGGGGCAGGGAGAGGTTTGTTAGTCTTCGATACAGCTGCTTGAGGAAGTGCCAGCCCAGAAAGAATGGGCAACTTTCTGTGCCGGGGCAGGGGTGGCCTGGGACCGGCTCCAAAGCCAGTATCTCCCACTGATAGGCCCAAACAGCAAGTGGCCCAAGATTTTTGCCCAAAGAATGGGTCTGATGTGGAGCTTCAGAGGGGCCAGCCTAACCCGGCCTGGTCACTTCCTGCATTGCATGTGCAACCCCAGGAAACTACTGGGCCTCTCTAAGAGTTCCCATGTGGGACCTGGGATCACCTCAGTCCTTCCTGAGGTGGGGATTCAGAGACAGGGCATGGCAAGAACTTAGCACAGCCTCTGCCCACAGTAGGTACTCCATAACGTGTGGGGCATATTAACAAAAATAACAAAATTTCCACAAAGTCTGTGCCTGGGGAAGAAAAGAAGAGCTAAATGAGGAAAGACAGGTCCACAGCACCCAAGGCTCATGTAGAGTTTGTGACCTGAAGAGGTGGGGCTCTCTTATCTCAGGTCCTGGCCGGCATCTCCACTCGGCAATGGACTCAGGACTAAAAATGGAGACGCTTAAGCCCAAAAGTTTGAGGTTGCTATGAGCAGTGACGCCACCATACTCTACCATGAGTGACATAGTGAGACTGTCAAAAGGGGGGGGGGGGGACTTTACCTAACAAATGCAATCAATGTAACCTGATTCTTTGTACCCTCAATGAATCCCCAACAATAAATTAATTAATTAATTAAAATAATTTTTTAAAAAAATGGAGAAGCAACATCTAAGCCCAAGTCTCACGGGGACTTGGGATTTTGAAATAGGCTGAGAGGCTGTCTTCAGCCAGCCAGGACAGCTTTGGAGCCTCCTGATCCCCTGTAACTACATACAACTCCGCAGGCTGGGGGACCAGGCTGGCCCACCACCTCAGCCTGGGGCTCATCAGTTGCTTGTTCTGGTCTCCAGATTGCTTGTTCACTAAGAGCTTCTAACTTTAGGGAGTTTCTTCAACAGAAATCTGCATAGCTGCCTTTTAACTAAGGGCAACCACGGAATTCCAGTGCCCGTGCTCAGGTTTGCCATGGCCTGATAGCTATTCAGTGTGACATCAATAGCCATGTGACACCAAGGAGAGTATAAGGGTGGACGTAAGACTGAAGATGCCAAGGCCGGGCACGGTGGCTCACGCCTGTAATCCCAGCACTTGGGAGGCCAAGGTGGGTGGACTGCCTGAGTTTACAGGTTCAAGACCAGCCTGAGCAAGAGCAAGACCTGGTCTCTAAAAATACCCAGGTGTTGTGGCAGGTGTCTGTAGTCCCAGTTACGTGGGAGGCTGAGGCAAGAGAATTGCTTAAGCTCAAGAGTTTGGGGGTGCTGTGAGCTGTGACACCACAGTACTCTACCAAGGGTGACAGAGTAAAACTCTTATCTAAAAAAAAAAGAGTGAAGGATACATTTGCAACAAGAGAAGGGTGAGCAGCGTTCATGTGTGTTTTGAGAAACTGAGGATCTGTAATAGTGCAGATGGAGAAAGTGGTAGTAAAATTAAGTCATGACAGGTGGTTAAGGAATGTGCCATATTCCTGCCCTGAGCAGGTTACAGCAAGATGGCATTGCCCACTGAGGTAAGCTAATGTTGTTTACTTGAATTTCCTTAGTCTTGCAATTTTGACTGTACTTAATTTATACATTTGTTTTGGTTTCATTGTTGCCCATAGTATAGATTTATTTTATTTTATTTTTATTTTCAGATTAATGCGGGGGTACAAACAATTAGGTTACAATGTTTGCATTTGTTAGGAAGGGTCCCTGTTGTAGTTGTGTCCCACCCAAGAGATGTGCCATAGACCCTGACATTGTGCCATTAGGTGGGAGCACCCTCATTCCCCACCCTCCCTTCTCCCCCTCCCCCTCCCCCCATCTTGAATTGAATTGAGTTTTTCTCTTATGTGGGCTTCATATTAGTATTGAGAACACTGGATACTTGCTTTTCCATTCTTATCATACTTTAAGAAGAGTATGTTTCAACTCCATCCACTAGATATTATCCAAGGGGAAAAAAAGTCATTTTATCATAAGGACATTTGCACTAGATTGTTTATCACAGCTCAATTTACAGTTGCCAAGATGGGTAAATAACCCAAGTGCCCATCAACCCAGGAACGGATTTATAAACCGTGGTATATGTATACCATGGAATACTATGCTGCCATAAAAAGATGGAGATTTTACATCTTTTGTATTAACCCAGATGCTGAGTTTTAACATTAAAGCTATAGTCACAATAGCCAAAGGTGGAAGCAACCCAGGTGTCCATCCACAGATGGACAGATAAACAAAATGTGGCCTGTCCACACGGTGGAGTATTACTCAGCCTTGAGAAGGAAGGAGATGCTGACATGTGCTGCGTCAAGGATGAAGCTTGAGGACATTATACCAAGTAAAATAAACCGGACCTGAAAAAATACAAGATTTCACCTATTAAAATAAACCAGACGCTAAAAGATAAATACTGTAAGATTTCACCAATTTGAGGTCCCTGGAGTAGTCACGTGCATAGAGATAGAGGGGAGAATGGTGGGTGCCAGGGGCTGGGGGAGGGGGAATTGGGAATTGTTTATTTATTTATGTATTTATTTTTGTAACAGAGTCTCACTTTGTTGCTCTCAGTAGAGTGCTGAGGCGTCACAGCTCACAGCAACCTCAAGTTGAGGCGTCACAGCTCACAGCAACCTCAAACTCTTGGACTCAAGTGATTCTCTTGCCTCAATTTTTCATTTTTAGTAGAGACAGGAGGAGGGGTTCTCACTCTTGCTCAGGCTGGTCTCCGACTCGTGAGCTCAAGTAATCCACCCACCTCAGCTTTCTAGAGTGCTAGGATTACAGGCGTGAGCCACCGCGCCCGGCCAGAATTTTTGTTTAATGGGGACAGAGTTTTAGTTTGGGGATGGGTGGCAGGTTGGCTGCGCAGCACTGTGATTGTATTAATGGCACTGAACTGTGCAAATAGAAATAGTTACAGTGGGCGGCGCCTGTGGCTCAGTGGGTAGGGTGCCAGCCCCATATACTGAGGGTGGCAGATTCGAACCCGGCCCCAGCCAAACTACGACAAAAAAATAGGCAGGCGTTGTGGTGGGCGCCTGTAGTCCCAGCTACTTGGGAGGCTGAGGCAAGAGAATCACCTAAAGCCCAGGAGTTGGAGGTTGCTGTGAGCTATGACGTCACAGCACTCTACGGAGGGCGATAAAGTGAGATTCTGTCTCTAAAAGGGAAAGAAAGAAATGGTTGCAGCACAAAATGTATTATTAGTATTTCACCATGGTAAAAACATTTTTAAAAAAGGTAAAATCCACACTAATAACGGGTGAGGGTTTTTTTGTGTTAAAGATGGCTATACGGGTGAGAGATCTTAGGTTATCTCTGGGCCCTCAGACCCGTCCTTCCTTCTGAGTAGGGTCTGGGGACAAGAGAATAGACCACTCTCTCCCCAGCTCAGGATCCAGCCCGACTCCAGAGGAAAAGCAATTCTTCATGGCCAGGCCAAGAGAGCTGGTGCGACAGTGGATCTGGTGATTCACAGACCTGCTTGTGCGTGAATGATAATCAGCTGCTAAAATGATACTTCAGCCTGCTAAAACGAAGATTCTCCAAGATAAGGCCTGGAATCTGTATTTTTAACAAGTGTTCCAAATACCTCTGAACATCCACCCTGCTGGCGTCCAGCCAGCCCTCGTGGAGGCCTGGGTGAACCTGGGCTCCCCATCAACAGCTTCCCTGCCATCCACCGCTTGCCCGCTGTGCGACTTTGGGCACGTTGTTCAGCCTGTCTGGGTCTCGATTTCTCACCAGTGAGCTGGGCACAGAAACACTGATGTTGTAGAGGATTCACAGTAACACACGTGCAGTGCCTGGCACCGTACCAGGTGCTCGACAGATGCCAGAAAAGGGTGCTGAGCAGGTCGGCCCTTTCCTCCCTTGCAGAGGGCTCCATTCAAAACATGCTTGTGTTCCCTGGAAGCGGAAGTACCTTTAATCAGAGACACAGACATCGCTTGTCACTTTAGCTTTGAAAAAAGGAACACCTCTCCTCTTTCCCCTGCTACCCCCACTCCCTGTATCATCCAGAAGCCTTGTCCCCAACTGCAGCCTCTCCCTGAAAGGGAAGCATGGCTCTCCTGGGGCTCAGCGTGCTGCTGTGGGGCTCTGAGAAAATCACATACTTTCTCTGAGCCTGAGGTCCATCTCTCACTAGAGGGAGGAAGAATACAGCCCTTCATTCATTCAGGGACTATTTCTTGAGCACCTACTAGGGCTGGGCTACAGCAGCGAGCCCACTGACACATCCTCATCCTCCCAGGCCAACTGTCCAGTGGGAGGGTCAGGCCTCAGAGAAACTACTACAGTTACCTAATTGCAGCATAAAAGATCTACCTTAGAAAGTTGTGATCAGGCAATGAATGGCTCTCCTAGTGATTTTTTTTTTTTTTTTTAACAGCAGAACCCTTTGTTCAAATGGAGCCTTACACTTGGCAAGGGCATGGAAAATGGATCAGAGGGAAGCTGCCCCAAGGCCCCCCACCAGCTGCTCCAGGGAGCCCTAGGGCTTTAAGGGGCACAGCTCAGAACTGGTGCACAGGGTGGATGTCCACAGGAGGCCAGGCAGAGCCCTGGCACATCATGGATATTTCAGAAACAGCAGTCCTAATCCCTGATTTTGTCATCTCTCTGACCAGGTCCAAATGGTGGGGGATGGGCAGGGGCAGGGGGCAGACTCAGCCCCCAGACCCCTGTGCCTCTCAGGTGGCACAGGACCTGGACTATCACAGCCCCTGTCCATCCTGGCCCAGGGTGCCCAGGGGCTGAGAGTCTGGGGGTCACTGGGCGGCTTGCACTGGAAGCCAGCTCGCGGCGAAGGCCGATTATCTGATGGAACGCTTCCTTCATCAGTGCTAATATCCATGTAGTGAAACAATGAAAGGGTTTCCTATCAGTTCCAAATAGGACGTGAAAAACTCTCAGCGCTAAGAGTAGAGGATGCTAGAATAGGGCAATGGGAAACGCCTGAGTCACCGGAGGGCCTCTTTGATTCCGACAGCCCCATCGCTGAAAAGGAAAGAGAGAGAGAGAGCGTAGTTCATTAAAACTCTGAGGGAGGGGACAGGAAGGACAGGCCCTTCACAGGGGACCTCCCCAAAAGGCTGAGAGCTGGAGAGCCCGGCTGTGGGGCCACCATCCAGAGAAAGAAACAGGTCTGAGGCCCCACCCATCGTCCATCCAGCAGTGTGGCCTATTAGCGAGAAACAAGTTTTTTATGTTGGGGAATGTTGGAGACTCCTGCTATGCTCCTCCCCATATTTGTCTCTGAGCAGCTGTCACCCAGCTGCTGTCATCTTGCTCTGAGCTACTGGCCAGTCCTTGCCCAGACCCGCCACTCAGATTTTCTGCAGGAAAAGTAAGAGAGTCATACATTCAAAGAGTTGCCCAGGCCTGAGTCCATTCTTGAAGAGACAAGAGATGGGCATGCCCCAGACAAGGAAGAATGACTATTAACCTTGCAGCTGGTATGTGCGCGTTGACCCTCGTTCCCTAAGTACATGGTCCACTAAGGTCAAGCTTCAACATGGGTGTCTGCCCTGCACCCCAGGCCTCTGGCACCTCAGGGCCTTTCACTCTGCTGTAAGGAGCCTGGCTGTGTAGGGACCACCCGCTAGCCCCGCCCCCAGCAGGAGGTGGGCGTTTGAGCCTGTCCAAGGGCAGGTCAGCTGGGTCTGAGCCTCCCCATGCTCCTCCCCAGGAATTTGCATCTCCGTGTGCTGTCTCCTGCCCAGGTGAGACACACACCAGGCCCTGCACCTAGCAGGGGCTTCAAGACTGTGCCCCAGATGAAACTGACAGAAGGCAGCTTGCTCAGCACGTGTCACGGAGGGTGTCTTTGCACAGGAAGCTGGTGTCTAGGGAAGAGTGAAGGCTCCACGGCTCACTTCCAGAAAGCTCTGGATGCTCCTGAGAGAGAGGGGCCCTGCTGGGCCACAGGCCCAGAACAATGCGGGCAGCTCCACACACTGCAGGTGTGTGTGTGTGTGGGAGCCTCTCCCCGAGCCTCTGAGGTCAGGGGCTGGGCCCAGCGGGCTGGCTGAGTGTACTGTCCATTGTCCCAGGCCAGCACAGGAAGCACTTTCTGTTCCCAGTTGCTCAGGTGGATTAATTTACAGTGGAGAGCTCAGAGTTGGCGCCAGCATCTGCTGTCCCTTCCGAGAAGCCAGCTTCCGGCTTGGAAGGTTTTTTTCAGGAGGGGTCCCCTTCACAGAGATCTTGGGCTGCCTTCTCGGCCCCCGTTCCCATGGGGCCCTGGACTCCGGCCGTGCTCCCAGAGCCCGTGCCTGCCTGCTGGCCTCAGTCAGCACCCCCACCCTCTGAGCCAGCCCGCCTGACGGTTCACACCACACCCGTCAGTAAAAGCAATGACGATAAAACCTCAGGAAGAGTGTCAGAATCGTGGGTACCCTCTCCATCCACCTTCATCTGGTGGGTGCTGGGGGGCCCATTTACTTACAGACAAAGAACCTGAGCCTCAGAGAGGCTTGCTACAGGGTCGCACATGAAGTGTAGTGGGATGCAAACTCTAGTCTGCCTGGGTCCCAGAGCTCCAAACTCTGTTTAACAGAGTTATGTTTCCAGGGGCTGAGGAAAGCCTGTGGCTGAGAGATGCTGGCCAGCTGTGCGAGGAAGAGGGGTGCCGGGGAGAGCTGGGGTGTGGGGTTGCCTGCCCATCTCCACCCCAACCTGCTGTTGCCGTGAAGTAAGGTGGGCCTTGCGGGGTCACAGTTGTCCTTGTTATTAGCTGGTACAATAAATTTGTAAACACTGGGCAGGTCAGAGAAAGCCCATCTGCAGGTGGCATATTACTTTCCACCAACAATAAGCACCTGCTGTATGCAGGTGCTGCCCAGGCGCCTCAGCCACTGTGACCCATCTGTGTTCTCAGGTGCTCCCCAGGCAGCAGGATCCACACTCCTGCAGACAGAATAAGGAGACTGAGACTCGAAAGGGTGACCCCCAGCCCTGGGCACCAGGCCAGCCCCGGTTTGCTCATTCTGTCCCTGCCTCCCCTCACTGAGTTTTCATCCCTGTTGACTCAGGAGGCAGAGGAAGAATTCTGGAGTCTGGTAGAGGCTGGGAATGCTGCCCCTGTTTCTAAAGACCCCTTCCTCATTTTCATAAGGATGGCCCTGAGATGGTCAACATCCCCCCTTTCCCCCAGGCTAAGGACAGATAGCACCCTGGGATCTGCTGGCTTGCTCTATTTCACTTCCTATACTCTGCTCAAAATAAGCTTGGGTCCCGGGCACTGGTGGCTCAAGATGGCTCTGCTCTCCCTCTCTCTGCTCGACCCCTGCCCTCCTGCCCTCTGCCCCAGCAGCCTGCCGTTCGGAGCGCTGTGCCCATCTCTGCTGGCCAGCTTCCTCCTACTCAGGCAGGGTGGATGCTTTATCGTGTGGCCCCGGCTCCAGGTTCGCCTGCTGTCCCCCTGAGTGACAGGGCTGCCCTTTGTGGAGGGGGAGATTACAGGCGGGCTGGAGGCTGCACAGCCCTCGCCCAGATGACAGGAGACGTCAGCTCCACACACCGCACACCCGGGGCGAGGAAAGCCTTGACAGGCCTGGAGGGGATCCAAGAGGGGGAGCCATGGAGGGGACAGACTCTGCACACACAAAGGCTGGGCCTGTCTTCACACCTGCAGGGACGGACAGAGCCCTGGGCCCAGAGCAGTGGGGGCTGCAGGGGGATGAATAATTCGCTCTGAAAGAAGCATGTCACGGGGAGATAGCTCAGCCAGACACTTCAAATAAAGGCAGGCAGCCGTGGTGACAGGGGACATTCTTTGCCACCGATGTGCCGCTGGGACCTAAGAGCTGAGATGTCGTGAAAGAAAGGCGCCTTGAACCCTTCATAGTTATTTTTATTAAAAAAAAAAAAAATTGAGAGAGAGAGAGAAAAAAAAAAAAAAATACCACCACAGAAGTGGGCACAAGCCTGAGCCCAGAGAAAGGCCAGATTGTGGGTTCTGGCACCTTAATGTCACCTTTGTCAAAAAGAATGACACTTCCTGGACACACCTGGAGGACCGGGTCTGCTCATTTCTCCTGCCTCTACATCTTTGACCACCCTGTCCCCTAGCCTGGGGTCCCTCCTCACTGCCTACCACCCCAAAGAACGCCCCCAAACCGCCAAACCAGCTCCATAATTACTCTTGTGGGTGAGGATCACCCGGCCACCCACTCCGAGGTCTCCCTCCCTCTGCCCAAAACTACCTTGCCTGGCACTCGGGGGTGTGACCTCACCTTGTGACCCATTTACCCTGCCCACCCAACCATGCCCTTCGGAGCAGGGATTCCATCCCCCAACAGAGCATCGTGTCTGGTACACCACAGTCACTCGCTAAATGTCCTCAATGCAAACAACTATAATGGCTTATTTTTATCTTGGGAAAAGCTACAAATATTAGTATTCTAATGGAAAAAAGACCCCTCCATGTCTGTTCACAGAGAAATAACTAAGTGAATCATGATAGATGCAGCTATAGGACCATGTGGGCCACTTGAAAGTGTGAAACTGATCAGGGTGGCGTCTGTGGCTCAAAGGAGTAGGGCACCGGCCCCATAGGCCAGACGTGGCAGGTTCAAACCCAGCCCCAGCCAAAAACTGCAAAAAAAAAGCGAAGCTGATCTGTACATGTTCATGTGATGGAGGTCACAGAACTAAGAAATAAAAGTTGCAGAATGGCACATATATATACACGTATAGACAGAGGGTGTCAAAAATGTATACACATTTTAAGAAAGGGAAAACATTTATTAAATTTGTAATAATATGTACCAATAGCAAAAGGTGAGTACAGGTCACATTGAGCACCTCTAGTAACTGCAGAAGGCAAACATGACTTGAGTATTACAGATGTAACACAATTTCTTCCTTTTTAAACATGTGTATACAGTTTTTGGCACCCTCTGTGTGTATATATATATATATATATATATATATAGAGAGAGAGAGAGAGAGAGAGAGAGAGAGAGCGCGCGCGCACGCACAGAAAAGTCTGAAGGATTCCCCCAAAACAACTGTGGCTCCCTCTGCAGAGTCAGGATCCAGGACCACAAGGGAAACTAAGGGACCTTCGCTATTTATTATATACCCTCAGTATTATTTTCATTTTTTGTATTGAGTATGTATGGCTTTTGGAATTTAAAAATGTATATTCTTAATCCATGGGTTTTAGCAAGAACTACACCTTTTCCCAAGCTGGGGCTCCAAAGCATGGCTTCAGTTAAGAAAGACAGAGGCATTGGTCAAAGGATGGCTGCCCCAGCCCCTGTGCTCAGAGAGGAAGACAAGGGAAGCGTGGCGTCTTGGCTTTGGAAGACAGCAACAGCTCTTCCTGGACTCCTGGGAGGTGACGTCTGCCCGTGCCTCAACTGGCCAAACAGAGGTCCAGAGCCACCCTAGCTGCAAGGAACACGAGAAGTGGGGCGGGACTTCATGACGGGCTGAGACCAGGCGTCCTTTCCCTCCTCAACCCAGAGGGCCTCCCTCCTGCTCACTTTCCTTTTACTTCAGGGCCACCACAGCCTTTTCTCTTTTCTTAAAACAAGGGAACTCTCTCCAAAGCCAAACCCTCTTCCTGCTCCTGGAGGCCTGCTCCAGCTAGACCCATGAACAGGTTTCAATTGGCATTGTTCAGCAATATTTCTCTGTGTGTGTGTATGTGTGTGTGTTCATAATTTAACATGGGACACTTTAAAATTCTGCGTTTCAATCTTGCCACCTGCCTGAGAATGGAGCCAACCGTAAAGAAACCATAAGGAAGCCAAGATCTGAGAAAGTTTGGACAATGAGCCCCTGACTTTTTTATTTAAGAGACAAGGTCTCACTCTGTCACCCAGGCTAGAAAAGCAGTTGTGCCATTGTAGCTCACAGCAACCTCCAACTCCTGGGTTCAAGAGAGTCTCCTGACCCAGTTTTTATTTTTACTTTTTTGCAGTTTTTGGCCAGGGCTGGGTTTGAATCCGCCACCTCAGGCATATGGGGCTGGCGCCCTATTCCTTCAAGCCACAGGCGGCAACCTCCCCCCCCCCCAGTTTTTATATTTTGTGGAAATGTGGTCTCTTTATATTGACCAGACTAGTCTTGAATTCCTGGCCTCAAGTAATCCTCTTGCCTTGGCCTCCAAAATTGCTAGGACTACAGACTTTAACCATCGTGCCAGCCTACCCCTGACTTTTTAAATGAAAAAACCAATAAGTTACCTTTTTCCCTTCTTACGTTAGTTTGGGTCAAATCTGTCTACTAAAACAAAACAAAAAAAACAGGCAGGCGCAGTGGCTCATGCCTGTAATCCTAGCACTCTGAGAGGCTGAGCAGATGGATCACTTTTCAGCTCAGGAGTTCAAGACCAGCCTGAGCAAGAGCGAGACCCTGTCTCTATTAAAAATTAAAAAACTACCAGGCATGAGAGGCCAAGGCGGTGGATTGCTTGAGCTCAGGAGTTCAAGACCAGCCTGAGCAAGAGCAAGACCCTGTCTCTAATAAATAGTTGGGTGCTGTGGCAGGCGCCTGTACTTCGGAGGCTGAAGCAAGAGAATCACTTGAGCCCAAGAGTTTGAGGTTACTATGAGCTATGATGCCATGGCACTCTACTGGGGGCAACAAAGTGAAACTCTGTCTCAATTAAATTAATTAATTAATTAATTAAACTATTTGAGTGTTGTGGCAGGCAGATCCCATGCCTGGTCAGACACTGGTTGTCTTGTCTTCATTGTTCTTATGACAGAAAGCTCTCTCCCTTCTGTAAAGAGGGTCCCGGGACACAGCTCATCTGCTTGTAGGTGTCAGGAGGCTGGGCCTTAATGTTCAGGCCTGCTAGGAAACCCCTCAAAGAGCTGGGGGTGGGACACCCACTGAAGTTGAACCATGCTGAATTCTCCCATGGGGTAAGCACATCCCAAACCACCGTCCCTCCAAAAGCCATCAGGCCTGCCGTGGATGCAGCAGGTGGGGCCCAGAGCAGCGTCCACTGGGCTTAGTGCCCAGCCTGCAGCTGAGCTAGGGCCGAGCATCCCTTCCCTGAGCAGTGGCTGCCCCCGTGAGGGCAAAGAGCGCAGCTGGCTTTCCCGTGCAGGGGACAGCTGGCCTGGAAGAGAGGAAGCCACGTGGAGGGGAGCCCTATACACCTGGAAGCAGAGGAAGTTTCGGAAGGGGGTGCAGCCCACCGGGATGTGTGGGCCCAAGGGGGTCCTGGGGGAAATTAGGAGGGAAACCCCGGGGCAATGGGAGGTTACAGAGGCCTCAGTAGGGACAGCAGAGGCAAAGGGAGGGGCCGAGTCTGCTATGTGGGAAACTTCTTCATTTTGTTGTTTGTTCATTTTTTGTTTTACCTTTATTATCCAAAACGTCAAACTTTTTCGTAAAACTAAACAGAATACTGTATTGAACCCTCGTATACACAGGGTCACCAGGTTCAACAATTCCAGACTCAGGGTCAGGTTGCTCCCTGTATCACTCCTGAATATGTGCCCCCTCCCCCATTATTTTGTAGCAAACTGTATCCATCACAGCAAGTCGTTTGCAAGTATTTTGGTCTGTTTCTCTAAAAGGAAAAAAAAATGTTAAACAACCATAATACCATTCTTATACCTTAGAAAATTAAAACTATCTCCTTAATATTGTCAATTATATAGTAATACGAGTTGAATTGTATCCCCCTCAAAAATGGAATGCTGAACCCCAGTACCTAGAATGTGATCTTATTTGGGAATAGGGTCTGCACAGAAGTAATCAAGTGACAATTAGGTCCTTATGATGGGAACTGATCCATTAAAACCGGTGTCTTTATAAACATGGAAAATTAAAAAGAAAATAAAAAGGGGACATTTGGACACAGACACACAATGGGAAAGGGACGTGAGGAGATGCAGGAAGAATGCCGAATGAAAAGTGGAGTTACGCTGCACCAGCCAAGGGGTGTCCAGGCCCCCAGGAGCGTGAAGAGGCCAGGAAGGACCCTTCCCAGGGATCTTCAGAGGGACCCTGGCTCTGCCACCACCTGCTGTCTGAGCTCCGGCCTCCAGGGCCAGGAGAAAATAAATTCCTGGTATTCTGAGCCATGCGGTTTGTGGTGCTTTGCCCTAGCGAACTAACCCAGCCGGCATTTGAATTTCTGATTCTCTTACAAAGGTTGCCTTTATTCATTTATTTTTCATTTTATACAGTCCAGTCTTTTATTTAATAATAAATAAATAAAAGGTCTACTCCAGGTCTACTCTGGAGACAATGCCTCAAAGGCAGTTTTTGACGTACAGGATGCACAGTGGATAATGGGACCCAAGCGTCCTTTTCTTTCTTCATGGTTTTTTTTTTGCAGTTTTTTGGCCGGGGCTGGGTTTGAACCCACCACCTCTGGCATATGAGGCTGGTACCCTACTCCTTTGAGCCACAGGCGCCACCCTTTTTCCTTTTCTTTTTTTTTTTATTTTACTTTTTTATTTCAGATTGATATGATGGTACAAATGTTTAGATTACATTGCTTTCATTTCTAAGGTAAAGTTCAAGTTGTACTTGGGCACCTGGGGGTGAGCACCCTCACATTGTGTGGCGAGATCCCACCGATTACCCCCGTCCGCTGCCCCCACTTCCTCACTAGACTATACTGGTGTTTTCCTTTCATGTGGGTGTGTGGCTTTTTATATATTGGTTTCATATTAATATTGAGTACATTGGATAATTTTTCTCCCATTCTTGAGATACTTTACTAAGAAGAATATGTTTCAACTCCATCCAGGTAAACACGAAAGATATAAAGTCTCCATCTTTTCTTACGGCTGAATAGTACCCCATGGTGCACAGTTGGTTAATCCATTCATGGGTTGATGGCACTTAGGTTGATTCCACATCTTGGCAACTGTGAATTGAGCTGCAATAAACATTCTACTGCAAATGTCCTTATGGTAAAGTGATTTTGTTCTTCTGGATAAAATGTCTATTAATAGGATTGCGGAATCAAATGAGAGGTCCACTTTCAGTTCTTTGAGAATTCTCCATATTTCTTTCCATAAAAGTTGTATTAGTTAGAAAGAAAAGAAAGAGTTGTATTAGTTTGCAATTTCCCCAGCAGTGTAGAAGTGCTCCCTTCTCTCCAATCCACGCCCCATCTTCAGATTTGGGGTTTTGTGATGTTGTGATGTGGACTAATCTCACTGGGGTTAGGTGATATCTCAGATGGCTTCGCATTTGCATATTTGCATTTATCTGATGATTAAGGAGGATGAGCATTTTTTTTTTTTTTTTTTTTTTGAGAGACAGAGTCTCACTTTGTTGCCCTTGGTAGAGTGCCATGGCATCACAGCTCATAGCAACCTCCAGCTCTTGGGCTTAAGCGATTCTCTTGCCTCAGTCTCCCAAATAGCTGGGACTACAGCCAGAACGCCCGTCGTTTTTTTCATTGTTGCAGTTGTCATTGTTGTTTGGCTGGCCCAGGCTGGGTTCGACTCCGCCAGCTTCCGTGTATGCGGCCAGTGCCCTAGCCACTGAGCTACAGGCGCCGCCAGGGAGGATGAGCATTTGTTCATGTGTTTACTGACCATTCATCTATTATCTTCGGAGAAGTTTCTGTTCGAGCGTCTTGTCCACTTAAAAATGGGGTTGTTTGCTCTTTTCTTGATTAATTTGAGTTCTCAGTAGATTCTAGCTATCGGCCCTTTGTCAGATTCATAGCATGCAAATATTTTCTCCCATTCTGAAGGCTGTTTGCTTTAATTGTGGTACCCTTAGCTGTGCAGAAGCTTTTTAGCTTAATCGTGTCCCATTTATTTATTTTTGGTCTTGATGAAATTAAAGTTGCCTTGATTTTTTTTAACAGTTTGTTTGCTGGAATCAAGATCCACACAAGGAATTTCAGTTATGACTAGTTGATATGCCTCTGAAGACTCTCTTAATCTCCTGCCTTTCTTTCAATTTATTTGTTGAAGAAAATCATGTTGTTTGTCCCACAGAATTGATCATGGTGTGGATTTTCCTGCTTATAGCCCTGCAGTGTCACCAAGGCCGCATTACTCAGAGAGAGTGTGGCCCAGGGTCCGGGAGTTGGTGTCACTGCTGGAAACGCAGACTATCCCAAGGCCTAGTGCAGACCAAGGGGACAGACGCTCCAGGCAGCAAGCTCCCCAGAGTCTGTGCACATGAACGCTGAGAAGCACAGGCACCCACAGGCCTCTCTCCTTTGCATTTCTTGAAACTGGATCTAGAGGCTCGATCAGATTCAGATTTGATATTTTTGGCAAGACTCTGTCTGGGTGGTGACTGTTCTTTTATCAGGAGGTATATTTATACCTGGTTGTCTCTTGTCTGTAACATTAATGGAAGATAATTGTCCACACAGGCCCCAAACCCATTCATCCATGAGGGTTGCAAAATAGTGGGGGTTTACAGGGTGTCCCAAACGTCGCCCCTAAAGTCACCATGTATACGGAAAATGGGAAATTGTAGCTAAATGCACCTTTATTTACAAAATATTTATTATAAAATTTACGAAGAGCTGGCCACAGATAGAGAATGTTTTATAAACATTCTGTAAATCACCTGTGGCAACTTTGTGGGCAACTTTGAAGACACCCCACATTTCCAGTACACCTCTTCATCCATCAGCAGGAATTCAGCCCCTCTCAACTTTCTTCTGTTTACCCAGTGGGCCAGTTCGTATAGGACACAAAGGTTAAATTCTTGACTATTTCCTTTTACATACCATTTTTCAATGTAATGAGTTAGTTGCCAGGGGTGACAGCGGGTTTTGTTGTTTTGTGTGTTTATTTCTAGCTCCATGTGAACTCACAGATTTAAGTATATCTGATGTGCTTACAATCAATTACTGTTATTATTCGTACCGACGCAGGGGTTGTCCTGTCTTTGGTCAAGGAGAGTCACTCGAGCTGGCTCCTGACTCTTTCTGACGTGACCCAGGAGTCCTGGGTACCTTCCTTCCTTTTTAGTACAACCAAATGTTCCCAACTCATCTTGTGTGCCTACTGCCTCAGACCTGGAATCGCCATTTCGCAACAGACCCCTGTCTTTCTTTCCCAGTAGGGAATGGTATTTTAGGGACCATAATTTGAATATAAAGGTGCTTACTCTCGGCTTTTTGTTTTTAGGGCCTTTCATTGAACAGCCAATATACAATCCATTTAGCATTTTAGCACAAAATACATGAGTTCACATTTCCAATTAAATTCAGTATCCTGGGTTTTTGTGTGTGTGTCTGTTTTTTGTTTTTTTGTTTTTTTGTTTTTGAGACAGAGTCTCAAGCTGTCACCCTGGGTAGAGTGCTGTGGCATCACAGCTCACAGTAACTTAAGCAATTCTCTTGCATTAGCCTCACAAGTGCCTGGGACTACAGACGCTCACCACAATGCCCAGCTATTTTTTTTTTTTCTTTTTTCTTTTTGGTTGTAGTTGTCATTGTTTGGCAGGTCCAGTCTGGATTCAAACCCGCCAGCTCTGGTGTATGTGGCTGGTGCCCTACCCCTGAGCTACAGGTGCCCAGCCAGTACCCCGGGACTTTTAACCTAACTTTTTCAGTTTCATATATGTATCCCCTTCCTCCCACACCACAAATCTGGGTTCACACAGGGATGACAGGATCAGAATATCCCAGATATGCTCACTTGCCTCACCCCTTCATGGTGTGATCAGACTTTGGAGTTGTCCAGAGGTCATAAAGAACTTAGGTAAAAGAAACTCCAGCCAGGGTGGCACCCCCAATGCCGGAGGAGGAGGCCCTGCAGACTGGCGAGGTCTCTGAGGACAGGGCCTGGGGGCTGCCAGAGCCAGCTAAATTGAGGCGAAGCAACCTGAGGCCTCAAAAATCACAAAGGGGTGGCCGGGTATGTAGTCCTAGCACTCTGCGAGGCCAAGGTGGGAGGATCACTTGACCTAGGACCAGACTGAGCAAGAGGGTAACCCAGTCTCTACTAAAAACAGAAAAATTAGCCAGGCATTGTGGTGAGTTATTATTCTTACCGACACAGGGGTTGTCCCGTCTTTGGTCAAGGAGAATCACTCGAGCTGGCCCCTGAGTCTTTCTGACGTGACCCGGGAGTCCTGGGTACCTTCCTTGATTTTTAGTACAACCAGATGTTCCCAACTCATCTTGTGCATCAAATACTCAGAAGGCTGAGTCAGGAAGATCACTTGAGCCCAGGAGTTTGAGGTTGCTGTGAGCTATGATACACAGCACTCTAACCTGGGGCAACAGAGTGAAACTCTGTCTTAAAAAAAAAGTCACAAAAGGGAATGACAGGAGAGAGTCTGTCTCAGGATTGCTCACAGAACGAAGGGCTTACGTAGGAACCCACTTGGGGGTAAAGAAGACTGGAGGGGTAAGACATCTGTACCTGTGAAGGGGACTGAGGGTGGGGCCCTGAATGCTGGGGAGATGACTTCCATTCATGGGGCCGCCAGAATATAAAAATATTTTTAAATGCCGTGGTTATATAAATGTTTTGTGTTTCTGTTTAATACATTAAAGCTGTTCATGAGGAAAAAATATGCTGCAATGGAGTTATACACAGAAGATATTAGAAGATTCATAACTATATATATTAATCCAGTGTCACCATAAGGAGCGAGCACAGCAGTGGAGCAGGGATCTGCCACTGAATGAGGAACGCCATCTTTTTATCATATTGTTGGCGCGTCTCTTTGATTGTATGTTTGACCTCTTTCTTGAATTTTAAATTTTAAAATAAACGTCATTTTTCAGAGTGGTTTTAATTTCACAGCAACATTGAGCAGGACGTGTAGGGCTCTCCTGCACATCCCCTGCCCTACACGCACAGGCTCCCTCACTGTCAACACCACTCCCTCCCTGCCCAGAGGGGCAGGTTTGCTGCTGTCCTTGACCCTGCACGGACACGCCCACAGCTATGTCAGGGCTGGCTCTTTTCTGTGGGTTTGAACAACTGTATAATGACACATATCCACAATGACAGTGTCACACAGAGTAGTGTCACTGCCCTAAAAACCCTCCTTGCTCTGCCTATTCATTCACCCTCCTCCCAACCCCCTCCAGCCCCTGGAAACCACCACCTTTTAACTGTCTCCAAAGTTTTTCTTTTCCGGAGTGTCTTGTAGTTGGAATCACACGGTGTGCTGTCTTCTCAGATTGCCTTCTTTCACTTCGTAATATGCATGTAAGTTTCTTCCATGGCTGTCCATGGTTGGCAACTTGTACCTTTGCAACACTCACACTATTCCACTGTCTGAATGTACCAGTCTTTTAGCCGTTCACCTGCTGAACATTTTGGTCACTTCCAACTTTTGGCAATTATGAATAAAGCTGGGTAGGTTTTTGTGTGCACAGAAGTTTTCGATGCATTTGGGTAAATACCAAGAAGTGTGATTGCTGGGTCATGTGGTAAGAGTACATTTAGTTTTGTGAGAATTTGCCAAACTGTCTTCCGAAATGGCAATGCCCCTTTGCCTTCCTACCACTGATGGATTCCTGGGGCTCCACGTCCTCGCCAGCATTTGGTGATGTCAGTGTTCTGGATTTGGGCCATTCTAATAGATGTGCAGTGATATCGCATTGTTTTTTGTTTGTTTGTTTGTTTGGGGTTGTTAGGAAAGCCTCTCTGGCAGGAGTCTGAGTTACAGCAGAGGAGGGCAAGTCAGGGAGAGAGGGCTGTGTGGAACTGGGTTCTGGCTCTCTGGTGAGGGTTTATGACATGTGAGGGGCAGAGGAGCATAGAGCCAGAACAGATAAGAAAAGCTGAGTGTAATCCTCCCAGCCAATAAACAGACCCGATCCTGATTCGGGCCTGTAGGTATCACAAGGCTGTCCGATATCTCATTGTTTTAATTTGCATTTCTGTGGTGGCATATAAGGTTGAATATATTTTCACATCACATTTCTACCTCTATATCTTCTTTAATGAGGTGTCTGTTCAGGTCCTTTACCCATTTTTCAACTAGGTTGTCCATTCTCTTATTCGTGAGTTGTAAGAGTGCTTTGTATATCTGGGGTAACAATCCTTTATTGGGTATGTCTTTCACAAATAGTTTCTCCCATTCTGCAGCTTGTGTTTTTTTTTCTTTTTTAGAGATAGAGTATTACTTTGTTACCCTCGGTAGAGTGCTGTAGAGTCACAGCTCACAGCAACCTCCAGCTCTTGGGCTCAGGCAATTCTCTTGCCTCAGCCTCCCGTGTAGCTGGGACTACAGGCACCCACCACAACACCCAGCTATTTTTTGTTACAGTTTGGCTGGGGCTGGGTTTGAACCCGTCACCCTCAGTATATGGGACTGGCGCCCTATTCACTGAGCCACAGGTGCTGCCCTGCAGCTTGTGTTTTCTGTTTCATTTTTGACCTCTTTCAAAGAGACTGTTGATGGTCTGAGTTTGGAACCCGCCACTTCAGTACTGATCATGGCCCCATCCTCCTGCTGTCCCCAAGGAGAGAGGCTAGGCCTATGGGGAAAGAGCCACAGCTCCCCAGGAAGCTTTGGGCAGGGCCTGTGCTGGGGCTCCTCCCTCAGGGGGAGCCCTGGTGCTGGGAAGCCACAGAGGGAGCTGAGAGTGGGGAAAGCTGGCCCTCTGGGGAAAAGCTAAGATGAGGAAGGGGACTTCAGGGGTAAAGGAAGTTGAGATACAAATAGCCTGGCCCAGGCAGGGAGGGCTGCTGGAAGAACTGGCTGTGTGAGGCTGTTGTCCCCAAGGTGAGGATGACACTGCTGGTCTTACAGGCCAGAGCCTCTCAAACCTTCCTTTGCCAGAACAGCCTGGCCCCAGCGGCCAGTGGGGCAGCACAGCCACAGCGTCACGCTGTCACTAGGGGTCCTTCTCTAGCTACTGCTCCAGCTTGTCATTAGCCGGTATCAGCCCCGTCCTCAAACCAGCACCAAGTGCATATGCCATTCCTGGCACTTCCAAAGGGCCAGTGAGCAAGTACAAACTTGGGCTTTCCCATGTTCATCTAGGCCACACATCCTAGAAAATTGAGACCTGGAAAATTGAAACCCACAATCCAAATTCAAACCATTCCTAGGGCCCAGGATAGGGAAGTCACATTCCAGGGGGGACCTTCACTGAAATATTTCCTGACCTGACAAAAGGAACCATTTTAAGAATACGTCCACAAGATGGTTTGCATTTTATTTCCCTTTTCAAAGCCCACCAAAAACAATCAAAGAAGTAAACATGAAACCCGGCTGGAGTCCAGCCCGCCTCTTTGGGTCTGAGTTGTTGCCAATTTCACAAAAATTCATCGACTGTCAAAGCAGAACTGCAGCTATATCTGTGCTGCCCCCAGGGTCCCAAAGTTGCCCCTGTGCCTTGACTGTGAGATCTCAACTGGAAAATGTTAGCCAAATTTTCTCATCTCCCCAGCAATCTAAAAATAAACCGAATAGGGAACCTAAATTTTAGCAGTTCTGGTTCACGACTCCCTTTTTGACTAAGAGATAGAGACCCTCACAGGAGCTCAGAGTTGATGCCATTCCTTGGGTGGGAGGATGTAAGAGAAGAGGAAAAAGTGAGGACAGAAATTAAGATAAATATTGAACAGCATTCTGAGTCACCAACTTAACGATGTCACGGGAAAGCCTGCAGACCGAGGGAAGGAAGTGCTCTGACACTCCCACCCAAGGTTCTGCCCCATGACAGCCAGGCTGAGACTCCCGGGCTTCAAGGCCTTCTGACCTCCGGGTGGACAGGTGCTTTAAGAGCATCCTGGAGGGGGAACCCCAGCTGTGATGATTCACATCTGTAATCCTGGCACTCTGGGAGGCTGAGGTGGGAGGATTGCTTGAGGCCAAGAGTTTAAGGTTGCAATGAGCTATGATAACACAACTGCACTCTTAGCCTAGGTGACAGAATGAGACTCTGTCTCAAAACAAAACAAAAAAAGCACCTGGGAGCCCCAGCCCCTAAATACTTTCTCTGTGCCTGGAATTCCACCATTGGAGATTCTATGACGAGATAGAATCTAGTGCACCCAGTAGGAAAACAAAAACAAAACCAGGAAACACCCTAGATGCATGTAAGAGCCTGGGTAAGTGAATGGTGGTGTACAAATTGCAATGGGTGCTACACAGCTACAGAAAAGAGGGAAGGAGCTCTTATCAACGGGTCTCCAACATGCATGGTTCAGTGAAAAAATCAAGGTACAGAAGCCTGGTATAAGAAAGGGGGAGGAATTTATATGCACATCTGTTTCTATGTGCAAAACCCCTCCCTAGAAGAATCCACAATGTACTGACAACACTGGTTGTCTCTACAGAGGGTAACAGGTGTTGGGGCAGGCGGTGGGTGAAGGGGGCTTTCATCACCTGTTGAATTTGAAATCATGTAAATATATGATTTTTTTTAAATATATTGAAATTTTAAGAGGAAGGGAATGAAAAAGATCTCTAGGTAGAGACACAGAAAAATTACAAGACTTGTGATTCAAAAAAACCAAGTTGATGATGGTGTATCTGGGCACTTCAATCTGTGTTTTTAAAGAAAAAGAAAGAAAGAATAGAATATTCATGTATATACTTGTAAATATATAGAAAATCACTAGAAAACAGAACTCTCTGCTGGGGGGAGGTTACTTTTCTTTTTAACTTCTGTCCTATTTGATGTTTTCAAAGAAACATATATTACTGTTTCAACAATAATAATAGGCTGGGCGCCGGTAGCACAGTGGTTATGGTTCAGCCACATACATTGAGGCTGGCGGGTTTAAACCCAGCCTGGGACAGCTAAACACAATTAACAACTGCAACAAAAAATAGCTGGGCGTTGTGGTGGGCGCCTGTAGTCCCAGCTACTTGGGAGGCTGAGGCAAGAGAATCGCTTAAGCCCAAAGGTTTGAGGTTGCTGTGGGCTCATGGCATTCTACTTAGGGCAACATAGTGAGAGACTCTGACTCAAAAAACAACAACAATAATAATATTAATAATAAAGGAATGGCTTAGGTTGAAGAACAGGCCTAGTGAGTGCCACATGGTCCGAGACAGCACTGGATCCTGCTGTTCCAGCTCTCTGATGGGCAGACCAACTCATGAGGGGGGCCGTGCCAGCCTCCAGGGCTGTTGTAAAGCCTGCCCAAGGAGACTGGGATGGATGGCTCAGCGCAGAGTTCAGCACTGAGGTCTCTGTCGTTAATAGCCCACATAGGCTAAGGCAGCAGGAGGGAGCCTGTGATGTCGAAACCGCTCCCATTTTCACTTTGCTGGTGGATGTGCACACCTGTGCAAGTGCTGGGATTGGATGGGGCTGTGTGCA
>CAUYPK010011119.1:0-31907 GCA_963574355.1 Loris lydekkerianus
ACAGATATTTTTGTTAAGGTGTGATTTTTGGTCTTCTGGGTATATGCCCAGCAGGGGAATTGCCGGATCGAATGGCAGATCTATTTTCAGATCTCTAAGTGTTCTCCATATATCTTTCCAAAAGGAATATATTAATTTGCACCAGCAGTGCAGAAGTGTTCCCTTCTCTCCACATCCACGCCAACATCTCTCATGACCAGCCCCTTGATCAGTACACCCTCCAAGTGCTGATTCACTGGAAAGGTTTATAATCCCGTTTGCAAACAATGGTCCAATGAAGGCCACTGAAGCACTCAGCTATAGAAATGAAGAAGAGTAAGTAAGGAGCATAACAGGTAATATATAGGTACTTTGGGGGGCTGAAAGATGTCAATCTTAAATAATAACTATGAAATAGAAACATAAATAAATGTTTATAATGATTTAAAACTTTCAAGCATGGGCTCGGCACCTGTGGCTCAAGTGGCTAAGGTGCCAGCCACATACACCTGAGCTGGTGGGTTCGAATCCAGCCCAGGCCCGCCAAACAACAATGCGGGCTGCAACCAAAAAAATAGCTGGGCGTTGTGGCAGGCGCCTATGATCCCAGCTACTTGGGAGGGGGAGGCAGGAGAATCGCTTGAGCCCAGGAGTTGGAGGTTGCTGTGAGCTGTGATGCCACGGCCCTCTACCTAGGGTGACAGCTTGAGGCTCTGTCTCAAAAAAGAAAAATAAAACAAAAGAAAACTTTCAAGCACATTGAAATTACATAAAAATGTAGGTGCATATTTTAATAACCAAAATTTGAAACCACTTAATTGTCAACTAGTACTGGAATGGGTAAAATAACATAAGGTTATAAACACAAACCTTATTCAGCCATGATAAAGAATGCTGTAGGTCTACAACTCTGGCGTGCAAAGATGAACACAGTATATATTATTGGTGGAAAAAAAGGAAGGTGTAGGGCAATACAAACAGTATGACCACATATTTTTGTGTAAAATAAACTATATGAACTTGGATTGAGGTGGAACACATTCTTGTTAGTAAAGCAAGAATCCAATGTACTCAATTCTAATATGAAGGCAGTATATGAGCTAATTCAAGGGGGGGGTGTAGGGCATGAGGGAGCAAGGAGAGGGAAGGCAGGAGGAGTATGGAGGGGTCGTGGTGTGTGGCACACCTCTTGGAGGCAGGACACAATTATAAGAGGGACTGTACCTAACAAATGCAATCAGTGTAACCTAACTCTTTGTAACCTCAATAAATCCCAAACAATAAAAGTGTACAAGATATTATATGTGATTTATTATGTTTATGTATGTGTATAAAACATCAGGAATTATATACTTCAAATCATTAACACATAAAAAGGAACTTAGAAACTTAATTTTTAACTTTATATCCTTTTCTATGCTTTATATTTTTAACAATATAACTTTCAAATTTAAAACAAAAACCAAACTATTTGTATATCCAAATATCAAACAAATTAAGCAAAAAATTTAAATCATTGTTTTGAAGCACAGAGATTATAAGTTGATGATCTAAATCAAGCTTGAAAGGTTTTTAAATAAATGTTTGTTTTAGAGACAAATAGCTCTAATAGGTAGAAATGAGAATCAAATATTTTACTGTTACTCTTACTGGCTAGCAGGCTGGTCATTGCACTCCACCTGCAGATTCCCGCAGACTTCAGGAAGTTTCTGCTGTGCGTAAGTGAAACCACATGAGCACAGGAGGTAACATCCTAAACGACCAGCAGAATGTGCAGAAAGAATACAGCTAAGACAAAATTTAGTAATGAACACTGTTCCAAATTAACAGCTCAGGTCACAAAAGTAGGTCACAAAAGCCTATTTTCAATTCAGGATTCTATTTGTTTTAGAGAACAAAAGCAGCATGAAAAGCCTCTGTGCAGTTGCAGTTAAAAGACAAATTCTCCCACTAGCCCCATGTAGAAAGGTGATCAAAAAGCAAATCAAAAAACCTAAATATTTTCCATGAGTTTTCAGAACAAATACATATGTGCATATCTGGGCCATATTCTGAGTATTGGTATGAGCAAAATAGAGCCTAAGCTCCAATAGTCATACTAATGAAGGAAAAGTGAAATTAATATTCTAAAACAACATACAACATAAAAATCATTTTTCCCCTGAAACGTTTTTTATGAAGATCTGCCTTGCAAAGGAACTTAAAAGACAGTCATATGCCACTTAATGATGCATCTCAGGATGCATCCTGAGAAATACATTGCAAGGCAATCTCATCATTGTGCGAACAACACAATAGTGTATATTTAACAAACCAGGTGGCATAGCCTACTTGTATACCTAGGCTGTATGGTATAGCCTACTGCTCCTAGACTCCAAACCCACAGCTTGTTATGCTGAATACTGTAGGCAATGGTAACGCAATGAGAAGTATTTGTGTATCTTATCGTAGAAAATGTAATGCCTGTGCTATGATGTTACTACAGAATAGTTTAGCTCTATATAATCTTATGGGACCACCATGGTATATGTAATCCATTACTGACCAAAACATCATTATGCAACACATCACTGCACTTCAAAAGATGAGGACAACAGTCTCTGAAGTCGGAGAGTGTAGGAAGATGATCAGGGTCTTCTGCCTCCCCCTCCACTATTCCCCTCCCCTGGGCATAGACCCTACACAGACCACTCAACTAAGGCACAGGGTGACTGCAGTGGCTCTGGGTATGCCACCATCCAGGTCACCCCAGGGACAAGTGAAGGACAGGGAGCTCCCTGCTCCTCATTGGGATGCACCACCTTCTGCTGGCCTGTTAATGTCTTCATTGCACCAACATCCACCAAGCTTTTCAGATGTCAGGGTGAAACAAGAAAAGTCCCTGCCCTGTCCTCAGGGAGCTTACATTCAAGGGAAGAAAGACAAATAATTAAAAAGTCAACAAAGACAAGAAAAATAACTTCACGTAGTATTTCATGAAGAAACTAGGTGTTTTAATCAGGTGGTACAGGATGGGGGCTACTAGTTTAGATGGCACGGTCTGGGAAAGCCTCTCTGAGTGGGATATTTGACCTGAGAGCTTGATGAGGGAAGATCTGGGCATGCTGGAGACCAAAGAGGCATCTGTGGCTGGAGGGGAAGACTCCAGGGGAAGTGTTCCTAGGAGGTTGGAAAGGAAGGCAGGGACTGGACTGCTCTGGACCTGGAGGCCAGGGGGAAGAGTTGAGATTTTTATTGCAGGGCACAGGTGAGCTGTTGGAGAATTTTTAAGAGAGTGGGAGGATTAATTTCTAACTAAAAAAGATGACTCTCTTATGTCAAGAAGGGGTGAGCCAGCTTGAAGAAGCCTAGAAGCAGGACACATAAGAAGGTGCAGGCAAGAGACAACAGTGGCCAAAATCAGCAGGGGGGAGGAAGGGGCACATTAGGGACACACTGCGGATTACTCTAACAGAATTCACAAATGGACTGGAGGGAGGGATGAGAGAAAGGGCTAGCTCAAGGATGTCATGTAGAATCTCAGAGATTACTTTGAAAGGATTTGTTTTTGAAACAAAAGCAATTACTTTTCTGATCCAAAAATCAGCAGTGCATGCTTTGAGATGTCTTTCTGTAGTGGGTATAGATTTGCTTCATCTTCTAAACATGCCCACCTGGTAACCGACTGCCAGCTTTTGCGAGTCAGCCACCTGAGATTCACCATGAAGTCAGGCCACAGGAAAGAGAGGCCAGGGAAACCAAGCCAGTAGATGAATTCAGACAGAATCCCCTGAGCTCCACACTTGAAACAGTGAGACAGAGAGGTCACGTGCTGCCCAGTGAAATTGCCGAAGGTCTCCCAAAAACTTGCTCACTTAAAACAAAAGGGAGGGAATGATGGTGGAGACAGAAATAGTATTTTTCTCAAAGTTCAGAAATAAAAGGAAGCCCTGGAAAAAAGTACTTTTAAATTGCTATGGTTTGAATGTATCCCCCAAAGTTCACCTGTTAGAGAGATTTGATCCTTGTTGAGGCTGTGTTGGGAAGTGGGACCTTTATTTGGGTTATGGGGGCACTGCTCTCCTGAATGGATTAATGCCTTTATCATAGGAATGGGTTTCTTATAAAAAGATGAGTTTGGCCTCCTCTTTCTTGTCTTCTTACACTCTCACTTTCTCTCTCTCCCCCACCCTCTTGCACCTGCCCCTCCCCAGCATGTGATGTGTGTGGACACAGCAACAAGGCCCTCACCAGATGCTCAGCCTCGATCTCACACTGCCCAACTCAGGACTGAGGAAAGTAACTTCAGTCCTTTATAAATTACCCAGTCACAGGTATTCTGTTACAGCAGCACAAAATGGACTCAGCAGCACAAAATGGACACACATACAAATGCATAATTTTCCAGGGGTCTATTCACAGGAGAATGTATCAACTGGCAAGTAAAATCTGCAGCCACACTTGCATTTCAAAACAATGGCTTTGCCCCAGCCCACAAGCAATGTTCCTAGGTGCTCCTGTGCAGCAGGGCTAGAGACTATCCAGAGACTTCTAAACTTTATGGTCTCTTAATTTTTCAAGTGAGACATAGTAACATTTGTTAAGTTCAAGGGGCTTATGATGGCCTCAGGAACTCATCTGCAATACATAAACCACTTAAATTCTACAGAATAAAGATCACAAATGTACACACAACTCACACGCATTCTTGAAAACATGTATTTTCAATCTAAGATTAGGAGCCTGAAGGCTGTAGGTCTGCATATTTTCTGGAGAACTTTGTGACTTTTAAAAAGAGAATTTTAATGGCATCAAAGTTGGAAATAAATAGCAAAAGTGCATATAATCTTTCAAGGTATTAATAGTATTCATGAGTTTATTATTTTCATTCTTCAATCCCACCCTTGGAAACAATGTGCAGTCACACTATCTAGTTTCTCCTTCCTTAAGATGGATATTTTGGGTAGAAAGTAATCTCTTCATATATAAAGATATAAGGAAAGGTATAACACAAGACAAGTGAAAAAGTGGGCACCTTCAGACGCGGCGGAGACAAGGCCAGAATGCGTACTGGTCAAAAAGAACTCTAGCTTTATTTACAATGTTCTTCACTTAAAATGATTATGCATATAATTTAAAAGTATACATACAGAACAAAAAAGGCTGGCTATAAATATGAATAAAATGCTAATAGTGATTCATTCTGTGATTTGGGAGGTAATTTTTATTCACTCCTTTATATTATTCTTCTAGGAAGGAAGCAAAGAAGGGAGGGAAGGACTTACTTGTTTCTCTCTCTCGGCATAGCTGACCTGAAATGCACCAGTACTCCTGAGACTTATCAGGTCCTGCTTCAAAAGAATGAGGAAGAGCAGGACATGTTCTCACATGCTTTCATGCTACAGGGCACGAATAACCAGGTCACGCTTTCCCTGCACCCTGCTTGGCAGACTTGGGGTCTGCTGACAAAACCCCCTTTCTCTGGGCACCGCTGGGCACCAAGCACACTCCAGTGGGCACCTGGTGTGCTGACATCCTCTGCACCCCACCCTCAACCTCTGCCAGCCAACGGCTGTTACATGGCTGCAATCAGGTACCCTCTGCAGGCCGATCAGACTGTTCAGTCCAGAACTTGCGTTCCGTGTGCAGGCCTGTAGTTCTCTTGTGTGTCCAGTCCTCTGGCAGACACCCATACTTCCCCCTGCCGCCAGGGGTGCGAGCAGGCCTGGCTACAGAAAAAGAACTGAAAAGGCCTGCAGAAAAGCAGAGGTGGAAGAAAATGGCCAGAGCCACCTTCCTATAGGTATAAGGCTTACGAGTCCTGATGATTAAGCTCTGATTTTGGCTTAAAAGCTTGGGCTGGTTTCTGGTACTTACAAATTTTGTTAGTCCTAATATTTCAAAGCCTGCAGGACGGCACCCCAGGCCCTTACTCTGGTGAGTAAGACAAGCCTACAGGACAGAAGCCCCAAAGGTTCATCAAATTCAATATTCCTCATTAATGTATTGCTACTTCCAAAAAAAAGGACGATAATAAACTTTTTGTAGAATACTTCCACTTTGGCTGTTTGGACCCCACTGGGTTTGGTTCTGGGAGGACTCTGAAGGTGGCGTCAAGAAGCTGTGGGCAGGGGCTCTAGATGTGAGCACGACAGCCCTCGAGTCTCCCGAAAGGCGAGCACCCAGCCTGGCCAGTCTGCTGATCCAGGTACAGGCTTGTCTAAAGGACCCGAACAAAATGTCAGCTATCCATTTTTGTTCCATGGCTTTCCTTTTCTCTCATCTGTGTGGCAGCATTTGTATCTAGAACACAGGCCCCTTTCCTTCTCCATAAAGCCCAGGTCTGGACTTCTCTGTTTGCTAAGTGGGCAGCAGCAGCAGGCTCCCATTGGGGCCAGTGCATTTGCTGCTTGCTACCGCTTTACGTCCTTGTGGAGGGATTAGGATGCTCGTAGCTTCTGACCATCCTTTCCCCAACCCCTGACTTGATGGACAGTTTCCCGTTACAGGCTGAGCTGTGTGAGCACAAGTGTCAGCTTCGGAGTCCCTCAGAATGACTGGAGGGCTGTTGAAAACAGAACACTGACCCCAGCCCCACAGTCTCTGAATCTGTAGGGCTGGGGGAGGAGTACTGAGAATTTACATTTCTCACTAATTCCCAGGTGTGGTAGTCCGAATAGTGGCCCCCAAAGTTACTTAGATGCTAATCGCTGGGATCTCTAAACGTTACCTTGTATGGTAAGAGAGACTTTGCAGATATGATTCAGTTAAGAGTCTTAAGATAGAGTGATTATCCTGGATTATCTGATGGGCCCAAAATGTCATCTTAAGGGTCTTTATGAGACTGAGGCAAAAGGGAAGATTAGGTGGCTGAAGAGAAGGCAAGGTGACAGTAGAAGCAGAGATTGGAGTGGCATGGTCACAAGCCAAGGAATACTGGCAGGCACCAGGCTCTGGGAGGAGCAAGGAACAGCAGATTCTCTACAGGAGCTTCCAAAGGCACCATCCTGCTGATATACTGATTTCACCTCCCTAAGACTCAGCGCAGACTTCTGGCCTCCAGAACTATAAGAAAATAAATTATTTTAAGACACTAAATTTGTGGTAGTTTGTAACAACAGCCACGGGAAACTAAAACAACAGGGGATGCTGATGTGGCTGGTGGGGCCCACACTTTGAGAACTGCTGCATATCCTTTCCTGGAAGGAACAATGACAGTGGGAATGGTCCCCTGAAGACCTGCTGATGACTCTGACAGTGTACCACCCGGTGAGCACACACCACACCTCAGCCCGGCAAGGGTTACGGAGGTAAATTATAAACTTGACCTGCCGCTTACTGGCCCAGGGGCTTAGCCAGTCCCTCAACCTCTCTGCCTCAGTTTCTTCACCTATAAGTTGAGTATAACACTACCAACCACAAAGTACTCTCAAGAGCATTAAGCAAAATAGTGTGTGTAAGCTCTGCTGGGCTCACAGCAAACAGTCTCCACACATCTGCTGCTATCGTTTTGGTTGTTACTCTATAAACAGCTTCTCCAATGGCTGAATGCTTATCCCCCACTCATATCCACAGAAACTTCCTTCCCGAGAAAATTCTGAAAGCTGCCAGACGAAAGAAAACCATTACCTACAAGGGGAAGAATATCAGAATAACTGCAGATCTCTGTGCTGAAACCTTTCAAGCTAGAAGAGCATGGTCATCGACTTTCAATCTCCTAAAACAAAATAATGTGCGGTACATTTTAAAACATTTCTAATCCTAAAAAATTTTCCTTTATATGCAATCAAAATAAACTTCTAATACATTTTACCCTGTTTCCCCTTTGGACCTATGGTAGAAAAAGTAATTTAATGATTTTTCTATTTATAAATGCTATCTCAATTTTATTTACTCAGTTTTAGTCTTTTATAACTTTCACTTATTATTGGTTCTTACAAAAGAACAATACACTTGAATACACTTTTGTATAAAAAATTCAACCTATACAAATAAACATCCCTTTGACCCTCCCTGAATCCTGCAGAGGGGAAGCCATTATTGCCAGCTTGTTATGAAATATTCCAGATCCGTATCTTTTTATATACATAGAGAAATATATAGCTTTATTTTATGGGCATTTCCCGTAAGTTACACATTATTACATACGATGTGCTTTTATTTTAACTAGATGAATCTTGATGACCTCTGAACATCAGAAACCATTCATCTGCCTCTTTCCTTTTGACTGCTGTGTAGTATTTCATACTTGTGTCATGCATACAACTTAACTATAATAAACCCTTAAGATTATTTTCAATTTGGACTAATTAATAAAACTACTAGAGTAAACATCTTTGAAAATTTTTTGTATACGTGCTTTTAGGCATATGCACTTGTGGGCAAAATTTCTCTAAACTAAACATAAACAAATGTGCATTTTTAAAATGTGGATCATGCCAGATTGCTATGTAACACAACTGTATCATTTTACACCCACTAACAGATTATAAGAATCTCCCTTTCCTCCTGTTCCCATGAGTATTTGATATATCAGTATTTTTGTCTTTTCCCAAACTGAAATAATCATTAATGATTTTGAAGTCATATGCAATATTTCTGTATAATCTTTTCTTCTTCAATCATAGCCCTCTGGTTCCTTCAAACCCACCTTTCTAGGTCATGGTTTTCAGGCATTTCACTATCGCAGCTTGCCTCCTGGAGAGGCTTCAATAAATCAATGTCTCTCTTAAAATGTATTTCCAATTATAATGGTACAAGTATACTTTGACCTGACCTGTGTACAAAATAGAACTATTACATATCTTGCTCTGAACTGGTAGATCTTTATATTTTCTGAGTCACTTTTCTCATTAAGACTCTAATATAATAAGTATGAATCCTTTCTCCTAAAAAAAAATACACACCCATGCAATATGTATACACTGTCAAAGGTTTCATGAACCACGGCCCCAAGGTTAATCACTTATTAATATAGCCCCACACCACATTTATATTTTAGTCGCAGTATCACAATATTGTTGATTCACATTGAATTTGCAATAGACTACATCTCAAATCTTATTTACATTAACTACTGGAAAATTACATCTTTCTCAGACTATCTTTTTATATATATTTTGAGCTTAGATTGTGAACATTTTCATTAAATGTTCTTTTAGTACATCATCTTTTTAATTTTTGCCTATTCATCAATCCTTGAGCTATTTGAGAACTATAAGTCCACTGTTACCTAAACTATAAATGTTTTTTTTTTTATCTCGAAGAAAATGATTTGAGTTGCAGCACAACAACATGTCATACAGCATGTCTACACAGGCTCTTATTTTTTTAAACATATATTTTTTTGACCGCTGTGGACCAGGCTCCCGAGTATAACTATGCTGTGATCTAACACACTTGTTTTCCTCCTAACATATCATGTGCAAATTGATCAATATCCTTGTTGAAATACAGATATACTTTATAGACAGTATCCCATCATCTACCAAATTAGTAACCTAAACTTTAAAATAAGAATTAATATTAATTTTAGTTTCCTGATTCATTTATTATTTTAAGAAATGTATTGAGTACTTTCAAGGCCAGAGGAGCTGTGCCTGAGGCTGGAACTACAATGGTGTGCAGGACCAAATGGTTCCTCCCTTGTGTCCTGCAGTCTAGTGAGGAACTGTGATGCTCAAGCTAGTCATCACCACTGCTGAGTGTGCAACAACTCCTCTTGAACAATCCATTCTAAAATGTTACCACCTATAAAAACAAAGAGAGGGGATCATGACTTGATCTCTCCAAACTTAAATAGCTAACTAATGAATAAGTTTGATCTTATTTGGTTAACAGCAAGAGTAGAGTGGTGAAATGAGCAAAATGGTATCTAAAAAAATGTTCAAGAAAAAATTTTTTGGTAAATAAATGAAGCAGAATAGTAAAACAAAGAGGATAACAAGAATATTGCAGCTAACGCAGAACATTAAAAACTAGTGCAATCTAATCCATGGACCATGAAGATAAATTTCACTTAATGAAATTCATAATATTCTCTCTTATTATCTTTGCAAATTCACTATTATTACCAGAGGCATAACTCGTACTTTCATATTCCAAAAGGGAAGTCTGGGATCTAAATCTCCAAGTTTCTGGCAATCAGGCTTAAATGTTTCACAATTAAATCATGTCATTTATAAAATTAACAGCTCCATTTCTGGATTTGTACATAGATCTCACAAATGAAAGCTACCACCTGGTGTTCAATTGATCAGTAGGTGACTACAGTTAACATTAATAGATTGTAAATTTCAATATAGCTACAAGAAAGTAATTCAAATGTTCCTGGTATAAAGAAATAAATATTTAAGATGAAGGATATCCCAATTACCCTGATTTGACTATATGAATGTGTCAGATTATCACATCTACCCCCAAAATATGCACATCTAATAATTATCAAAAATAAATTTAAAAAATCAACAAAATAAATAGAAATATAGAAAGCATTTTTTCTAGAATGTGTTCACAAACTGAATTGTCAGACCATGTATGGTGACAGCTCTCTGATGGCCATTCCACAAAGAGTTCCAAAATTGCTTTATTGCTCTGAAGGGTGAACTAGGTTCTGGTGTTGGTGCATACCTTCCTTCGAAGGTAACTGTAGTTGATATTCAACAATGAAGTACTTTTTCTAGGATGAGTTTGCAAACTTAATTGTCTGATGTGTGTATGTGTGTGTGTGTATGTGTATGTATACAAATATATGTGTGTATGTGTGTGTATGTATACATATATATGTGTATATACATACACACAATTATATATAGGCTATCCTGAGTGTTACTTCTTGAGAAGGATGTGTCTCTAAAGGCACATGATAGCATAGAATTAATTCAAATTCCACTGGAAAAATTTAGTTTAGAGTGTTTAGTACCAATGAGAGGGTAAACAAATGGTAGTTTTCATCTAAATAGTCACAAATTCCATTTTCAATAGCCCCTGTATTATAAAATGAACCCATTTTTCAAAAATCTATACACTACTATGCTTACTGTGCTTCATATCTAAAATGATTAAAGAAGTTCATTGATTTGGGATTAATATGGTTTTAAGTCTTTGCATACATAACCTTAATCAGGATGGTAATATAAAAATATTCATGAAATACACTATTAAATTAACATGAGTGGTTCTTTAGCTCCATGGGACAGAAAAGTGATTTCCTACATAAGCTTAAAGACATAATTAAACATATATTTCATTTCTCTTTCAAGAATATTCTTTTGAGCTTCTCCGATATAGCTGCAAGGAAAGCAACTGGCAGCTTCCAGGCAAAAGGAAAACCATTGGTTCTTTATAAGCTGCTTAATGGCTTATCAAATTCTTTTTTTTGTCGTTCCATCTTGTCTTCCTTTGTCTTGATATTATTTCTCGGTGCTGAACTAGAAATTAGTGTTTTACTGGAAAAAAATAATGTTGCTACAATTAAAAAAAAAATTCTAATTGGTTTCTAGTTGGCCGAGCAGTTCTACCGACCCTTGCTCTGTGTTGGGAGAAGCTGTTATTAGACAAAAACTTCATAGTTGTAACTGCAAATTACATTTAAAAAAACCCTCAAATTATTTCTACTTCTCAGGGAAATATTATTACTCAGCATGGGAGCCAAGATTCTGGAAAATATCATCACACTGTGAGGTTTTGATTACATGAGATTTATTAGGAAATTATTCACAGCATACATTATCAAAAAAGAACAAAAATATATTTGTTAAATGTTACATAAATATATATTAAATATACCCATGTATTTATAACAGATATATACATAGATAACAAATATATAAACGTATTTATAAATATATACTGATAGGAATGGTCACATTGTATACAGTGTAACTAGTAAGTATGAAAGGGCCTATAATTTATAAATAAAACTGCCCATTACTCATATATCTAACATAAAGTTACTCTATAAAACAGTAGGAGAAAACAGTTCCAATGATTATGATATTTTGCTTTTGATTATGTCCATATGGGAATTCTTATTTTTACAAATAACGATGTGTCCTATTTCTTTTGCTTATTTATTGTCAAAACTCTTTAAAAATCAACTATTAGCAAAGGAGGAGATACTTCTGTGTATTCAAAACATTTGCAGCTCTTTTTTCCCTACTTCTAGGCAATTCACTCTCCCCAAAGTGTCAGGGAAAAAAAGAGAGCAGAAAATCCAATTGTTAATTTTGTAACTTCAGATAAATCTTTTAGGTGAGTGAAGTGCTCTGCCAGGCTCTCTGGCCCAGAGAACAGGTTATTTGGGGGGGGGTACTGCAGAGCTGGGCTCTAGCGGGGACAGCCCCTCTTCTTACAACCAGGGGACCTAGAAGAGGGCTGAGGCTGGCTCCAGGATTTTCGAACATACCCTGACCCTGGATGGGAAAGACAGGGTATCAAGACCCAAGACCAATGCAGAGTTTCCCAGACCCTGGGCGGGTGGCTTTTCCTGAGCAACGTGGGAGGAAGACTCTGTCAGGGCTCTCTGAAGAACCTGGACTAGCATTGTGCCTGAAGCTCAGTGTGACGTCTGAAATATGCAACAGAAGAAATATATCTCTATCTCTCTTAAAAAAAAAAAAAAAAAAAAAAAAAAACTAAAAAAAAAAAACTTGATCATTATTATTTGGTTTTATTTCTTTCTGTTCTTTTTATCAAGGATATGTGGTGTTGGTCCAGTGGGAGAAATAAGGACAAGGGCAAGTCCTGGGGAGGTCACCTGAAGGGTGCGCCACAACAGCTGTGGTCAACAGGTTCAGGTCCACATCAAAGAAGCAGAGGAGGCGGCAGACGGAGCACAGGGAGGATAGCTGGGGAAGGGCCCCCCACACCATGCTCCCAAAGTTCCCGCGAGGGCAGTCTCCATCAGAGCACTCAGTGTGTGGAGAGCCTGCCTACATCTCCCTTCAACTTGAGCATCTCCACGCATGTCTGTGGACCCAGGCCTGCATGTGAAGTATCCACTCTTCTGGGAATTCTACTTTGGCCGTACAATCCCACTGTTCTATGTCAATGTCAGTAATCTCTGCTTCATCTGTCAGGTCTAAGTCTTCATCTTCCATCTACCCTCATTCCCCTGAAAATGATCCCTTCACCCCATAAAAATTTCTAAGTTCAAGGCTTTGTGATCTACAATAATTCTATAAACCTGAAGTACTGGAATTCTTTTTTTTACCTAATAAAAGCTGTCTAAATTTCACTTCCAAATGCTAGATTAAATTAGTTTAATGTGACAGTGCTTTATAGTTTCTTAAAGTGCCTTAATTAATTAAAGGATATAGCATATGCACAAAGATAACAATCTCATTTTCAAACATTTAATCCTTTCTAAGTGTTTATAATTTTTTCAAAAATTTTATCTTCCTGTTGGTCTTGGCAAGTATATCCTTTGTGGCCCAGTCATTTTCCACTCACCAGAAAACAGCAGCGTCCAGCACTGCACTCAGTGCAGACTCTAGTACGTATATGCGAGGATTTCTTCAACTCATGTTTTTGTTTGTTTGTTCTAATTGGTACATAACTGTACATATTTATGGGGTAAATACACGTGATCTTTTGATATTTTTATGTAATGAGTAACTAATGATCAAGTCACAGCAATTAAGATATCCATCACCTAACCATGTACTTCTTTGTGTTGATAATATTCCAAATCTTCTTTGCTAGCTATTTTGCAGTATGCCTTAAAGTATCGTTACCTATAGTGAGAGCTTCAACAGCCGACTTGATCAACTTGTGTTTCTGTAGTGTAAGTGATGTACTAAAGACGCTGAAGACTGCCTGCCACCTTGTGCAGTGTTTGAACGGGAAACCAACAGAAATCAAAAGCCCTTCTCTCTGGGCATCAGGCAACGTGGCGGTATTAGCATTGATTATTAGACTCAATTTTCTCTATGTTAAAAACTGTGCCCTTCCCAATCAATACAATAGCCGTCATACTATGGAAGTTTGTAAAATACACAGTGTTTGCCCTACTGAGCTCTCATTCATCTGGATTTTTATACACATTAATTTTATTTAATGTCAAATAACATTGATTTAGGATTAGTCAGTGTCATCGGTGAAAAAGGTATTGCACAGAATGCATGTTTTTTTCATACTTGCTTTGAGGAAGCTTTCTTAATAACACTGAAATAATAGTGGACTTGAACCTGATGTGAGAACCTACCTTCTGCTTATACAATAGTAACTCATATATTTCTTTTTCTTGCTTCATATTTTTGTTTTCCAACAATAAAAAAAAAAAAAGATAAAAGAATCTGGCCCTGGGCCGCAAACCTTTTGGGAAATTCCTTATTATTTTCATCCTAATTTTTTAACAATGAAAAAGCAAATCAATGAGAGTATTAATAATTAGGTTCCAGAGCTTCTAAAATACCTCTCATGACTGGAGTCCCCTCCCTCTTCTTCCCTCTTCTCCTCCCTCTGCCTCTCCCTCTCTCTCCTTCTATCCCGCTGCTCAATCTCTCTTTCTCTATATATCTCTCCAGCTTCAGCTCCAGGTCTACTTCTATCTCAACTTCTTTTCTCCCTCCTTCCTGAAAACATCTTACTAAAGATATAAGTAAGGGGACTATGTCTGAGGGAGAATCTGATATCCTAGAGATGCTTATGTCAGGCTACAGGGTCTGTGTTCACACTTCTGACTGACTCCTCCATCAAGCAGAGGAAGATGGACAGGGAAGTGGTGGGAACATCAGTGATGACCCTGTCATTGCCCCACAGAGCAGAGAGTTTATCCTACACCCTCAGAGAAGCAGCAACTCGGAAGGAGACAGAGAACAGGGAAGAAGGGGTGTGACGGACAGCCAAGAAGCAGAGGCAGGAATGAGGCCTGGTGCCTTCCTCGCTGCCCCTCAGGTGTGGTGAGCAGGTGGCCACAGCAAAGGTCTGCCCCCAGCATGCTCATGCCAATGCTCACTGCACTATTCTGTGCCCCAGCTGAGAACAGGGATAAAGAGAACCTTTCCCACAGTTGTCATGAGGATTAAATGAGTTAACATATATAAAGCTCTTAGAACAGGGTCCAGCACACAATAAGCTCTCACTAAATCATTTCTCAAGAAATACAATATGGCTTACGAGAGGGCAAAGGACATAAAATTTAGAAAGGGTTGGAAAATGGTTTTTCAGAGCCTTAGGGGAGAAGAGGAATTATAGGAGGAAAATGGTGTTCTTTATTGTCTCGAAATATAGAATTTTTTAATAGGCCTAGCAAACTGGCAAGGGAGCAGTTTTTTGGTTTATTTTCTTGTTTTGCTTTTCAACAAAATGCAAGTAACTCCAGTCTTACAGTCTGTTCCTTCATAGGGGTGGAGTCTGAGTAGGATTAAAGCGTCTGCCCATTGTCTCCCACAGTTCTCTCCACGACAGGTCAATACTGCTCGCCCCCCAACTTCTGACTGGAAGGGCCACATCAGCGGCAGACTGTGTGATTCATTTTCTTTGCAGGAAGTCAGTCATGAGTTTAATAAACATGTGCAGTCTCTGCTCCTCTGTGCTGTAGTGCTCCTGTGACACGTCCATGTGGTTTTGTTAAGCAGCAGAACCTGTGTGCCCCGTCAGGCCAGGGACCTGCCTGGAGAGCCTCTGTGATGACTCCAGCAGAGAGATCATAGCTGCAAACTAAGGAGCACAACAACTCGGTCTGCGGTCAGTGAAGTGGGGGCCCGACTGAGTCCAGCATGACCAAAGCGTGTAAGAATAATACCACGAAGGGAACACAGAGCAAACCAGAGGGCAGAGCAGAGCGACAGGCGAGCACCTGAGAACGAACAGAATGTCGTTCTTGTGGGAAGGGGGGTGGTCAGAGTAGAGAAAGGAAACAGTGAAAAGAATCTACTGAAAAGTATGAAGAATCTAGATATCTCTCACTCTCTACCTCTCTCTCGTCATTTCCCTAAATCCGTAAAATTAATAATGGCCAACAATAAGCTGGGTGTGGTAGCTCACGCCTATAATCCTAGCACTTTGGGAGACTGAGGCGGGTGGATCACTTGAGCTCAGGAGTTCAAGACCAGCCTAAGCAAGAAGACTCCCTTTGAACTACAAATGGAAAAACTAGCAGAGCCTGTGGGGAGTGCCTATAGCTCCAGCTAGTCAGGAGGCTGAGGCAAGGGTAGTGCTTGAGCCTGAGAGTTTGAAGTTGCTGTGAGCCAGGACGCCAGGGGACAGAGTGAAACTCTGTCTCTGAAATAAATAAATAAATAAATAATGGCCAACAATGGCTCAGCATTTACTGTGTAGCAGCCCCTGTTCTACATGTATCAACTCATTCTAACCTCACAACAACCCAATGAAGTATTGAAAATCTTGTCACTACCATAACCCATTTTACAAAAGAGAAAACAGAGTGATGGAGATTAAATCATTTGCCCAAGGTCACCCACCTACAAAAGCAGAAGCACTGGGATCGCCACCTGGATTGCCCAGCTCAAGTCCATGAGTCTAACCAGTTTAGACAGCCACTCTGAAAAGGCAGAGTACTAACTACAAATGTGGTTCTCAAACTTCTGTTGGTGACTAACAAAAAGTCAGATCCTTTTATTATTTTTATTTCCAATCCTTCATAAACCAATACTATTTTAATGATAATATAAATATAAAATGCTACAAAAGGGGACATATGAATAGATATTGATCAATGTCAAATTATTAGTTTTAGTAAGGCAAGTACTTGCCTTACTGCAAACTGATAAACAGTTTGCAGACCAGTCCTGGCCCACTGATCACATGGCCTATGTCACCAAACTAAATGATCTGGAAACTCCTTCCAGCTCTGTAGTTTTGAAGGACAAATTCTGAATAACTATCCGGGTCTCCCCTCTCTCTACTAAAATTAAATTCCAAAAGATGTTAAAATTCATCCTAAATAAAGCACCTACCACACTGGCAGCTTTCTGTTAGCCCTTGTCCATTTGTTTACAAGCATTTGCTGAGCACTACTTTGTTTCTGGTGTTATACTGGCTATTCAGGCAGAAGAATAAGGATAAGACCCCTCCACAAACCCACACTCTAGTCAGCAGGACAAAAAAAAAAAAAATACATCAAATGCTGTAAGATTGACACAAGTGCTAGTGACATTTAAAGCTATAAAAGCAATAGGAACAAATGTTCTTTCCTGTCTTCCCTGTGCCCCTTTCAAGGAATAAAAGAATAAATCCTGTGTTTCCCAGGTAATCCTTTTTACCTGCTGAGCATAGGGTGAGGAGGTGTCAGGGATATAAAAATGGAATCTGCAATCAAGTAAGAGCATTCCTTGGGCGGACCTTACCTACATGACAGTAATCTTGGCTCTCTCTTGCCTTAATATTACTGCCAAAGAGGTGCAGGCAGCCCCAAAGATGTCCCATGTCCACCACACACTGAATCCCCTTGGCATCCATGGGACATCACAGGCCATTTTCCTCCTACTTTGTTCTTGTTCACAGGGGAAACATCTCCTGTACTTCGAGCACATAACGAGGTAGGCTGCTAGGGTCTCCCGTGCCTGATAATGACCATCTTGCTACCAAGTCAAGAGCTCCATTTCTGGTCACTGTAGAAGAGCCCTCTCAGCACTGACACCTTGTGCGTCAGCATTCCAGCTCTTACCTTCTACTTACTCTTCCACTGTGCTTGCCTCACTTCCCTAGTACAGAACCCAAGTCAGAGTTCACAGGGGTTGGGAGGATACAAATGGATTCTGCAGAGAATCAATCACTGCACCTCTGACATGGTAGCCCACAGTTCCTGAAACAAACTTTTCCTCTGAAATATGCACTTCACCTCTCCGAGATGAAATTATCCTAGTTTATTTCTTTTCCTGTAAAATGGAACTATAATGGTCCCACCACCAGCCTTCCACACATGCTTGATACAGACTTAAGCTAGAACACTTAGTCAGGACAGCCTGCAGCAGTTTCAACAGTATGCCCTCTCCTCTTTTCCTTATTTTTAATGATCACAACTAGTTTATGACACTGTGTTTGCCAGCTTCAGTTAGCGTCTGCAATAGCACACCAGTCATAAACCTTAATGCAGCCGTCCCCAACCATTTTGGCACCAGGGACTGGTTTCGTGGAAAACAACGTTTCCAAAGATGGTTGTATGCGTGGGTGACATCAGCTGCAGCATTAGAGTCTTATAAAAGTGGCAATTTAAGTAGAGTTCATGCTCCTATAAGCATCTAATGCTGCAGCTGATGTGACAGGATGCAGAGCTCAGTGGTGACACCAGCCATGGGGAGCAGCTGTAAATACAGATAAAGCTCCACTGGTTTGCCTGCTGCTGTGTGGTCTCATTGCTAACAGGCCCCAGATTGGCACTAGTCCACAGCCCAGGGGTTAGGGACTCAGCCTTATGACATGTGGGAATTTCTGAGTGATGATGGGGGTTTTCACAAGTTAGGGTTCTTTTTCATTCTAAACAAGGAAAAATCTTAGGAAAACAACATGCTGGATATTTTAAATGCTAATTCACATGTCTTTTGACCTCTGTTTCTCTGTTGTTCTTATCTCAGACACAGACTACTGACCAGGGGCCAACACTGTGACCACACTGGGGGATTGGGCAGGGCACCTCCTACATCTTAAGATTAGGGTTCCTCTTTCAGTTGTTCTAACTGATGCAAAAATTGACTTTTGGATGAGAAATGCTTCTTTAGTGTGTTCTTCCCTTTCAATTGTTTATGACTTACAAACAATCACAATTATTAACAGTATTATGTTGTTCAAGTGTTGCTTTTGATCTTTCAAACAATGATAGTACTTCTCAGTAACTAAGACAATGACAGTCTGTTAAACTCAGGAGACATAATGGTTAAATGTAGCCTGAATGCAACAGCATGGGTCAGACAAAAGACATATGGCAAAAATTAAGGAAACTCCCCCCCCCCCAAAAAAATACAGACTTCAGTTAATACAGATAAAGCTCCACTGGTTTGTTAATTAACTGAATTAACATTCAGTTAATGTTGATGTATCAAAATCAGTTCATTAGTTGTGAGAAATGTACAATAATGTAAGAGGAAACTGACTGAGTACAGGGTCTATGAGAACTCTCTGTAATATCCTTGCAACTTTTCTATAAAAGGATATTCTAAAATGAAAAGTCTTTTATATCTTTAAGGGGGGGGAAGGGGCTAGAAAGTACCTGCCATATACAGGAGTTCAATAATTGGAGCTCTATTGTTTTTACGATGATCCTTGCCATTTGGAAGAGTAAAAATTACTATTTTTATTGCTTTAATTTGAATTTCTTTGATGACTAATGAGTGAGCTGTTTTCAAAGTTTGTTTTTGCTTTTTATATCCATATCCTTTATCTGTTTTTTGTAGCATCTTGATTCTTCTGATTTATCTAGCTTCTCAGGAGTAATCAAACTTCCCAATTTATCAGGGACAGCCCTGATTTATGTCTGCTATCACAGCTAATGATTAACATAATCCCCTGTATTTAGAAAGATAAATTCTCTGGCAGAGAATTTATCCTACTTGTCCCAGGGCTGCCCTTACCTGCAGCCTATGTGTTTCACCTACATAACTTCTCCCACCCCAGCCTATTCCACAGCTGGTCTAAAAAAAAAAAAAAAAAAAAAAAACTTGGCAATTACACAGGGTAAGGTATTTTTTGGTAGATAATATTCTGTCAAAAAACTCCAATCATCTTGCTAAATGACCACCCTTTACAGAAGATACAACCTTCCGTGTAAATGACAGCTTGGTTCAGTGCAGTACTCACCCTTCCAAAGCTGGGAGGGACACGGTGCTCTAGATGCGTGGAGTTCCCTCCCTTTCCCAAGCCTTGTGCTTTGAACCACATTTTCCTCTGCTCCTTTTTTTTTTCCTGGCCAGGGCCTAGTTTGAACCCGCCACCTCTGTCCCTGTCCTGGACTACGGTCAGTGCAACCCCCAGGAGAAGGCATGATGGCACAGGGCTGCACATGTACCTCCAAAAGCCATGTGAGGAAGGCAGCCCTCTTCTCTCCCTACTTCCTGCTTTCCTTTCTTCCTTCCTTTCCATTTCCTTTCTCTTCCTCTTTCCTTTCTTCCCCAAATGACAGTTGTATATGGTTCCATTTATTTTTCCCTCTATTTATTATGTAAATAATATAAATTGACAGAGAAAATTAGAAAATACAGGCAAGCTAAAATTAAAGTTACACCATCCACAGATGACTTTTATTAGAATTTTTATGTATCTTTCCCTGTATCTATTATGGGCAGCATAACAACCATTAAGAGGGCACTGTCCAGGGCTTTCTGACTCCAGTTTATGGTGGCTATGGGACCTTTACTGACTGACTGACTTAACCTTTCCAGGCCTCAGTTTTCACATCTGTGAAATGGGCATAAGTGGCACATTATTTATTATTATAATGTATCATACTAGTATTAAATAAGATAAAGTATATCAATCACTTAGCACAGTGCCCAAAGCAGAATAAGGGCTGAATGGTAGATGTTATGAATAATACACGTTTTGCAAAACATGAGGTCAAGCAAACATTCCTATATGGTACCTGGTGTATTGTTCAACAAAATACAAAACTCTGTGTGATTAAATACAGATCTGCACTATCATTTCTAGGGTTTTTTGTATTTCATTTCTTATATTTTGAAATATAATGAGGACAAGTATATGCTTAAAAAATTAATGAGCACCATATGTTACCACTGCTTTAAAAACCCTCTAGGCATTATCACTTTCCCACACTTTATCACTATTTTCTTGTTTTTTTTTTTTTTTTTTTTTTTGGCCGGGGTTGGTTTGAACCTGGTAAGTGCCCTATTCCTTTGAGCCACAGGTGCCACCCAATCGCTATTTTCTTAACTTCATTCTCACACGTGAAAATGGATCCACTTCCAAGCGAAAACACAGGGCCAATGAGCACCAGCTCCTCAACCAGATGCACCGCATGGCTATGAAATTGATCTTGAGGACTAATGAGCTCCAAGGAACAATCCAAGCTAAACACAGTATTGATCACCAAAATATGAATTTAAGGTGTCGTTTTCTTAATTCTATTTGGGCAATTGCATCTCCTTGTGTCTGCTGTTATATGTGGGAGAATGATGTTTGCTGTTGTCACTGTTGCTGTCTGTGCTGTTCAAGAGTGGCTTTCCTAATTGAGAAATAAGAACCCAGATAACAGAATAGAAAATGTAATTTCTCTTTACTCTTAGAAAACAGAACCTTATAAACCAATTCGAGGGTAGAATCAATACACGACAGCGAAAGTATTGAGTTTCTGGGTATTTGACTGGAATTTTCCCTGAAGAAAAGTCTGGGAGGGCTGGTGGTGTGGGAGCACATGCACATGTGGGGATACATGTCCTTTCAGGGTTCCAAAATAATAGCAGAACCAGCCCTTTACACTACAGCGCATGACACAGTTCACAAACAGTTGGTATGTTTCTGGATCTATCTCCATATAGCAATCTGTATGGAAAAAAAAAAAATAAACATGATTCATGTCAAATCAGTTAAAGAGGGCTTGATGACGTAAATATTTTCAATTTTGTCTGGTCCATTTTATCTATAAGACGATGTCCCCGATAGGTTCAGCTAGGACAGTCCCTGGCATTATAGGCAATGAGAGATACCCACTGAACTGATTGGAAGGTAAAATGCTATAAAATTAGGTATGGAATCCTGTTTTTGGTGTACAGATTATGTGAAGAAAGTGTCTTCATAGAACCCTTTAGAATTCAGCGCATTTACCGTATATACTTGAGTATAAGCCAAGGTTTTTCGGCACAACATTTGTGCCGAGTTCGGGTTTTTTGGCACAAATTTTGTGCCAAAAAACTCAGCTTATACTTGAGTATATACGGTATTAAATGCTGAGAATCAGACACTGTAATACTGTGACTGTGTCCTGCACACTGACCTCGCTTTATCACCTCAGACACTTATGAGAGAGCTCTTATAACTACCTGACTGACAGATAGGGAAACTGAGGCCTAGAAAGCCCTCACAGTTGACAGGTGGCACAGAGAAATAGACACCTCTTCCTCCCTGCTGCAGTACTTGTCCTGAAAGGTCCGCATAGTCTGCAGCCTGAATCCGCCTCACCCCACACTCCCTGAATCAGAACCTCCCACCTAAGTATTAATTTGTCATGCAGTTTTCCTCCTGCAACTCATTAATATGGAGCTAAGACTGAAGAAAAGCATTAATATAACACAAATGAAAATCGTGATGCAGGTGGACATTTTGACCCATAAAGTGAATGTTAATTAAATTTATTTCTAATGTTTATACATCTTCACAATTCCTTAAGAATATTTTCTCCTAGCTGTACAGTATAAGAACAGAGAGAGAACACAGTAGAGTTTCCAGGTTTACCCTTTCACTGTAATCCTGTCTGAGGATAGGAATAACAATCAAAATAATAATAATATAACAACAACAATAACAAAGATTTTCACCATTTTACAGACAACTTCATGTGCATTCTCATTAAATTGTCACAATTCCTATAAATATTACTATCCTTTTTTCCTACAGATCAGGAAATTGAGAGACTTGCAGGGGATAAACACTTACTCAAAGTCCCCCACATGAGTTCACACCCTGGCCTCATCATTTACTATCTCCATGACCTTGAGCAAAGCTGACATTCTGCCCATTACTTTACACCGCTCTCAAAGTCCCACTATAAACTAACTACATGGAGTGGTACTATCCAGCTCTCCTGGACACAAAGAAAAAAATGCTATTCTGCTTCCCCAGACAATTTGCATCATAATGAAAACCTAACATGGGCCAGGCATGATGCTGGATGAGGTGAACGAATACGAATAAGAAGTTGGCACTTTCAAAGAACACACAATGTAGGTAGAGAACACAAGAGGGAATGCCATTATCCTAGAAAGAGGAATATAAGATGAAGCAGATTCAGAGGCAGATGTGGGATAAGTAAATACAGTAGGGAGGGTCTCTTTAAAAATTTATTTATTATTTTTTTAAGACAGAATCTCACTATGTCACATAGATAGAGTGCAGTGGAATCATCTGAGCTCACAGCAACCTCAAATTCTTGACCACAAGGGATCCTCTTACCCCTTTAGAGTAGCTAGGACTACAGGCACCCGCCACAATGGCCAGCCAGTTTTTCTATTTTTAGTAGAGATGGGGGCTGTTTTTGCTTGGGCTACTCTCTAACTCTTGAGCTTAAGGAATCCACCCACCTCAGCCTCCCAGAATCCTAAGATTACAGGTATCAGCCACTGCACCCAGCAAAAAATTTTATTTTGGGTTAACACAAGAGTACATACAATTAGGTTATATTGTCTGTGTTTATAAAGTATAGTCCCAGTTTTTAAATATATAGAAAGAATGCCAAAAAAGTACACACTTTTTTAGTTTTTGTAGTTTTTGGCTGAGGCTGAGTTTGAACCCATCACCTCCGGTATATGGGGCAAGCGCCCTACTCCTTTGACCCACAGGCGCTACCCCCCAAAATGTACACACATTTTAAGAAAGGGAAAAATTGTATAAAAATTATAATGCTATAGTCATGCTTGACTTCTGCAATTACAAGAGATATATGATAGGTTCAAGCCCAGCCCCAGCCAAAACAAAAAACAAAAAAGAGATACATGATACTGTACACACAATAACAAAAGTTGTCATTATGTACTATTACAGTTTCCATACACTCTCCACCACAGACTTAAGCAAACACTACTTTATTTTCTTTAACTATAAATTTGTCTATTCTGGAAATTTCATACAAATAGAATAAAATAAAATGTGGCCATTTATAATTTGTCTCTTTCACCTAGCCCAATGTTTTCAAGGTTTATCTATGTTGTGGCACACATTAATATTTCATTCCTTTTTACTTCTTAATAATCAATTATATGGACATACCACAATTTATTTATCCAATTGCTAACTGACAAACATTTGGGTTGTCTGCTGCTATGAACATTCACATAAAAGTTCTTCTGTGGACGTATGTTTTCAATAATGTTGGGTAAATACCTAGATTACTGGATAAGTCTATATGTAACCTATTGAGGAACTGCCATACTATTTTTCAAAGCAGCTGCACCCTTTTACATTCCAACAAGCAGTGCATGAGGGTTCCAGCTTCCCCACAACCTCACCACCACTTGTTGTTTTCCATCTTTCTAGCCATCCTAGTGGTTATGAAGTGCTATATCACTGTGGGTTTGGTTTACACTTCCCAATGACTAACAAAGTTCAGTTTTAGACACTCTAATTTGAGATGCCTATAAAACATCTAGAAAGCCTTCCAGAAATTTGACTTTAAGTTTGTAGAAAGTCTGGACTAGGGATAGATCCTGTGTTTACATCTGATAGTCATCAGCATAATAATATCAAAGAAAGCACTTTTATTTGTGGGATTTTTAGACGTTGAGGCATTAGGTGGAAACTATTTGGGACATGAGATTCTCCCAAAAATTTCAAATTATATTCCATGAGTAACTACTAATCCAAGACTAGCCTTAGCTAAGTAAATTACCGTCATACTTTTCCTGTTTCTGTGTTGCATCTGGAGACTTTCTGAGGGCAGGAGAAGCCATAAAGTTAGTGGTTAAAAGCCTAACCTGTGACACTAAATAATTGTGTGACTTAGTTACATTTTACTTAATCTCTCTAAGTCTCAGTTTCCTAAAATTACACTAAGGTTAACATGAGGAATAAAAAAGAAATAGAACAGGGCCTGGAACATAGCAAGCATTCAATAAATAATGAATGAATGAATGTTCTTACTACAGTATCCTGCACTTAGCCTTCAACCACTAATACTCAATACATGCAAGCAGTAAAGATTAATGTGCAGCCAGGGCAGACATTCTACAGCCACCACCAGTGTTTGACTAGAACAAAACACGAATGGCAGATGTCTTTTATATGTTCTACCCACTTGCCAGGTGGCTCCCTGTGGGCCTGTCAGACAGGAAGGGTTCATGTCCAGAGTCACTCAGCTCTTTCAGCCAAGCAAATGTAATTTGTGAGCCGCCATGCTCATCATCCTCTTCCATCAGGCCATTTATGGCCCTTACAATTTCACTCTTGATGAGAATGCATGAAATATTATTGGCCCTGTGTGCTTACTGTATAATATACAACTTGCCATAGACATTATTAAATATTGTTAAATGAAAGGCTGAACAGAAGCACTAAAATGCCTTCATGTTGAAAGGATTCATTAACCCCATGGATGCCACAGAAAGTGACTGCAACATTTCCCTGGTTTCCCCTTCCATAGAAATCATCATTAAATGGTTCAAGGGGGCATGCAGAAATGAAGTTCTGGGCTAAGAGCACTGCCCCAGGGGTCATGAGCCTGGCCTTCGCATTTCCTTGAGCAAATCTCTTTATTTCATTGGGTATCAGTCTGTCTATAAAATAAGAGGTTGGCCATATAGTGTGCAGGCTCCTTTCCAGCTCTGGAATTCTTTGATTCCATAAAATATTCAGTGTAGAGTTTATCTCTACTACTCTTTTCTCCCCCCTTAGTGAATTCTTTATTTTCCCCACATTTTGTTTTCAAGTTGGATTGAATAAAATACTAAACACAGAGACTCTCACAGTGGAATTGCATAAATAGCTTTTATTTAGCAATTCATTAAATTGCTCCAACCAAGAACAAAGGACTTGAACAGTAGAGGAAAGTGCTGTGGATGACCAAGAATATGTCTGTTGAGGCTAAAAAGTAGGATCAATGGTATCTAAAGGTGTGCACTGCAGTTTGGCCAGCTAGTTTCCAATTCCTCTCCTTGCAAATCAACTCTGCCTCTGTTTCCCCCTATTCCTAGTCTGCACTGGCTGTCTATTCTTTAATGATTATCTGCTTGTAGCCCTTGTTTTCCTTCTCCTTGACTCCTCTGACAATGAACGCTAAGGAGCTTAACAGATTTCTTCTCTGGTATGATGTGTGCTCAGGTATATGTATAATAAGAAAAAGAGAACGGTTGATTCAGAGAAAGTAACAGAAGTGGAGAGGGATTCTTGGAGAGGGCCTGACTCTCTCACAAGCACCTATGCTACTTTCAGAGGTGCCCTGACAGGTTCCACAAAGGGAGACAGACAGATAGGCAGAGGTCACCTTTAGCAAACAAGTCCACAGAGCAAACCAATCCAACAAATCTATAGCACTTCCATTTTTTTTTTTTTTCAAAATATTTCAAATCAGTTCTCCTGATAAATGGTTGTAGATATTGAGATACTAGTATACATTCATTTTTAACAAAGAAAAATGATGTTGTGACTGTTCTACTTCCTAAATAATAAAGTGGCAGCATTCAAGGGAAGACCTGTCAATGAAAGTAGCAATATGAAAAGTCAACCACAAAAGCAATGGCTAGATTCTGAAGCCCTCCAAGAAGACTGCGATCTACCACATATAACAAGGTGCTTATAGCACTTTTCTGTGTAGCATGTTACACACAAGGTCTTTCCTGCATTTCTATAACTTGAATTTAGTTTCTCATTTAGCTGTTTCAATTCAATTTACAATTCAGACTAAAAACCATTTTTATAATTAGAGGGCATATTAGCCTACAGTAGCATATATAACTTTTTCCTGCCCCACCATTTTTAAGAATAGAAGAAAGATATTTTTCTTTTTTTCAATACTGTAAACCCAACGAAACCTTACTAAACGGGAGGTAGATAAAATTATAAAACCAAGAGGAGAAGCATCATACAATCCCTAAATGTAAAGAACATAAGGAAAATATGGGGCCAGAACTTATGTTTTAGAGAAATAAGTATTTCACACTCATATTAGCATATTAATTGTCACAGTTCTTTAAAGAGTTATTTTGGCTTTGGGACAAAATCTTAAGGGTTTTCATCAAGTATTTTAGAAAACAGTTTCCCTGTTCTGCCATCTGAATAGTTCCCTTTTGGCCGTTATTCCTAATTCCTCTTTTCTCCCAATGTTAAGATTACACATCACTCTTTTTGCTTTGTGACTTTGCAGACCCTCCAGTGCTAATTATAAACTACTTGTACACAACTACACTGATTTTTGGCTTAGCCATGTGACTTCCTTTTCCCAATAGGAGGCTAGCAGGCATGATACAAGGAAAGACCTCACATTTCCTTGCAGTTTAGCTTGACTCTTATGTTTCTGCTGTCATGAGAAAAATGTGATTTGGGTAGCCCCTGCTCCCAGAATGAGGAACATGTGGCACAGTCCTGTATCCTACTCACAACCTAAAGCAGAGGTGTCACAGCCACCCTCTGCCCTATGATAAAACGAGAAAAGGAAACTATTGAAAACCACTAAGATTTGGAGGTTGTTGTACAGCTTTGTTGCAGCCACAGTTGACTAATATACTCATGTGTATTATATTGCTCCTTTTGACTAATGACTAATACTCATATGTATTTATATTGCTCCTTTCATTGACTCATTTATTAGTTATCTATTGCCATGATAATCCTGTGTAGCAAAGTAACAAAACTTATGGCTTAAAACAATACCCACTTATAATTATAAGACTAAAATCAGCTGGATGGTTCTAGGCAGGTGGGTTTAAGGAAACTTACTCACTCTGTAGTGAGCTTCAAGCCAGGTAGGAACATTTTCTGATCTTGGCCAGACTTTTCAACCTATCTGTGTGCTTCCTGGGGAAAATGGAGCTTAACAGATTTCTTCTCTGGTACGATGTGTGCACAGGTATGTGTATGATGATAAGAAAAAGAGAAAGGTTGATTCCGAGAAAGTAACAGAAGTGAAGAGGGATTCTTGGAGAGGGTTTACTTACTCAGCTCTGTCCCAAGGCCTCTCATCCTTCAACAGACAAGGCTTGTTCTCACAATGTAGCTGAGTTCTAAGGTACCTAGAGGTAGAGAAAATGCACAAGGTCTCGTGAGGCCACTATCTCTTCTGTTGCATTCTACTAGCCAAATTAGGTCACATGGCCAATCCAAATTCAGAGTCAAGAGAGCAGACTCAACCTCTCGAAGGGTAGAGCTATGGTCATATTTCAAAGTATATGGGTACAAGAAAGGATAAGGATTGCAACTACTTTTGCAATCAACATAACAGACCTGAAAGCATACAGGTGAGATAGTAAGCTAAGAATCCCAAGAGTATAGTAAGATTTACTAAAAATGAGTGGTAGAGCTCTTGATCTAACACCTTCCTACCTTCAAAACTGATCATAGCATGAGGTATTTTAAGTTCCCTGACACATAATAGCCCTGTAAAGTCCCATCCTCTTACCTTTGCATAGCTCACTTTTCTTAAAATTCATCTTAATTTCCCATGTGGGGAGATGCATAATGATTTGATATACAGTTGTGTCTGGGTTTACAACTCCAATCTACTCAGTGGCAGTATTCTAATTATTATAATTTTCTAAATCCTTTTTCATAAATTTTATTTTTTAAATTCCCCCATATTCATCTTATAAAGTATTGAATAAATGAAACATATTTATATCTAATGTGTGTTGAATAAGCTGATGAATCTATTTTAATGAACTTAAGAAAGAACTAAATTAAGGACTAGAATTCATCCAGGTACTATCTGTTCTTTGTATTAGGTGAACAAAATAAGCAATGAATACAGACTTCACACACAACAGGTGTTCAATAAATCACATTGAAGATGGTGAGATAAAGATTAAAAAAAAAAAAAAAAACACTGAATAGTTTTTGTGACATGTTGATAGCAACGGAACCTAGTACCTTTCACAAAACCAACTTTTTTTTCTGAGACAGAGTCTCACTATGTCGTGGAGTGCTGTGGCTCACAGCTCATAGCAACCTCAAACTCTTGGGCTTAAGCGATTCTCTTGCCTCAGCCTCCTAAGTAGCTGGGACTATAGACGCCTGCCACAATGTCCAGCTATTTTTTTATTGCCATTGTTGTTTAGGCTGGCCCAGGCCAGGTTTGAACCTACCACCCTCAGTGTATGTGGCTGGCACCATAAACACTGTGCTACGGGCACCAAGCCAAAACCAACTTCTTTTAAGTTTTTAATGGTATCCAACATTTATCATTCCTTTATTTTGTACCCCTTTAACATTCTTATATTTTGTTTATGCTGTAGAGTATTTTGTGTTTAGTAAAATGCTTTATTTTTATTTATGCAATTTGTTCCACAAACTGTATGATCTGGATTAATTATAATGTAGTTTTTAAAACTTACATGTACACAATTCCACATTCTCTGCCAAGCCACCTCCAATTAGGGTTCCTCTGTGTGTGAAGCTTACAAACTGTTTTCTTTTTGTATTCTCCCACCCACATGCTTTGCTTCAAATTCTAAATTCAGTTGGCTTTAGATTAAGGAAAAGAGCATCGCAGCAGCCGGTTCTCCTCCCAATCCTCTAGGTAAGGACCCCCAAAATCTTACCATATCTTACAGCAAGTAAATAAACAAACAAAAAAAGAAAGTGCAAAACAAAACTCAGGAAGCACCCAGGAATATGCTGGTCAAGGGCAGCTACTTTACAATGTCACGGTGGTTTGAGGGCTGCTCAAAATCAAGTTTCCTGTATCGTAAAAGGTACTCACTTATACTTTTTAGTTTTAATTAGTATACTTCATGCAGCACAAGAAAATGTATGTTCAAGGCTTTAAACCAATGGGAAAATGGCATCAAAAGTATGACAACTGGAGACTATAAAGTGTTTTCAGAGAAGTCAGATCAAACATCATTTTGTAAAATTTATAAGGATTAGAGGGAGCAGGGAAAGGAGAATCTCTGTAACAGTATCATTGAGCCATTAGAAACCAAAAGGCCCTTTCCAAAGCAGTACTCTGACATAACTCGGTCTCTTGGGAAGGTTAGTAGTCATTCATCTCTGAGCAGTCAGCAATGGCCCGCAGATCTGGCCCTTTGTGACAACCTCTAAGGCCTCCACCTCTGATTTGCCATCAGCTCTATAGATCTAATTCCCCAGGTTCCTGGAAAAACAGTGCTTGCCAGGTTGGAACTACTTACTAGTGATTTTGCTATGAATGAAAGAGCACGTGCACATTCACGTTCTTCCACCTCCTCTCCCAACCCTGTCGCTAAGCAATGCAGTAAGTTTTGAGCACTCTTTTGATGGAAAAGGTAGGAGAGAAGGCTCTGTAAGTGGATGGAAAAATAAAAAAAGAACAAGGGGGACATTCTTAGTCACACCCCCAACTAAGTTCTTCTCCCTCCTGTGGCTGAGCCACAGCTGAGCTTGTTTGGTGAGCCCTGTGACTCTACAGGTCTAAATTCAAATGCCTCTAGGGGCCAGCAGACAACATAAATTGGTGAAAGGGTCCAATAAGTCCCTTGGGTTCTTTGAAGGTACATGCCCTGTGTCAAAGGAATAGTCACATCTCGGTTCCATCTGCTGTTGCCATGCAGGAATAGGGAATCCCCAGACATCAGATGTTGAAGGGACACACGTGATGTTGGGAGGCACTGGAGATATAGAATGTAATATAAAATCTTTACATGTTAAAATGTTCACAAGAGTATGCAGGCTGAAGAAACATGTCTGCAGGCCGGATATAGCAACATGGCCCGAATTTGCGATCTGTACTCTAGAGCTGGGCCAAAGTGTGGCCTGCAGATCGGCACCTGTCCACAAACAACTGGTTCCCAGTCTGCAGCAACTAGGAAGCCCACAGTGGAATGTAAATCAGCTGCATGACTAAGCACACCCTTTAGTCCCACTGACATTTTTCCCATAGTGAGATTTCCTTGTATAGAGGAGGCCGGCTGCTGATTTACATTCTGGCACAAGCTCCTTAGCTCACTGTGGTTGTATTTTGGGCAGCACTGCTCAGTAGAAATCTCTTCAGGGACCTTCTCCTCACAGTGTCCATCACAAACCTGAAAGTTATGGTAAGAAACTTTGCCTTTGTGTCCCTCACAGTGCACCCTGTGGGGAGTGGACAGGGAAAGGAGAGACACTACCAGTGGGGTCTGGAAAACTGGGAATGGCCCCAGACAGACAGGAGTAGGGGTCTTCCAGTGGTCCAGTGGCTCCAAGTGTACAGTGTGGGTGGGCAGGCAGCTAGTTATCCAGAACAATTACTGTTTCTCCTCCCTTAACATACTCAACACCTGGACTCTTGCAAGCACTTAAGAGTTTGGGGCTTATGGTTGGTCACGGTATATTTCACGTCATGGATGTTCTTTCTAGTAGGACTTGTTTACCTGTTTATTGTCTCTCTATCACTGTGCTTTCTGCCCCTTCTCCCCCATATAGTGGAAGCTCCAGAAGGACAGCGTATCTAGACTCATGCCTAGCGCACAGTCAATACTGACTAAATACTAGATAAGTGAGTGGTGTTATATCAAAGCTACAGGTATATGTAGTATAAGTCAAGTATAAACATTGTGCTCATTAAATAGAGGAACTAATTTTGTTAATGTTCCAGAGACTGACATATATCTCTCTCAGGAACTCTTTCTTTTTTTTTTAATTAAATCATAGCTGTGTACATTAATACATTAATGCAATCATGGGGTCCAATGTGCTGGTTTATACACAATTTGAAATATTTGTATCAAACTGGTTAACATAGCCTTCTTGGCATTTTCTTAGTTATTGTCTTAAGACATTTATATTCTACATTTAGTAAATTTCACATGTACCCTTGTAAGATGCACTGTAGGTGTGGTCCCACCAATTACCCTCCCTCCATCCATCCTCCCCTCCTCTCCCTTTCCCCTTTCCCCATATCCTTGGGCTATTAATTGGGTTACAGCTTTCATATGAAAGCTATAAATTATTTTCAGAGTAGGGATACTTTTTCTTCCATTCTTGGATACTTTTTCTTCCATTCTTGAGATGCTTTGCTAAGAAGAATATGTTCCAGCTCCATCCAGTAAACATGAAAGAGGTAAAGTCTCCATCTTTCTTTAAGGCTGCATAATATTCCATGGTGTACATATACCACAATTTATTAATCCATTCGTAGGTCGATGGGCACTTGGGCT
>CAUYPK010011120.1:0-14211 GCA_963574355.1 Loris lydekkerianus
ATAAATCCGACTTGGTCATGGTGTATAATTTTTTTGATGTTTTGTTGGATTCTGTTTGTTAGGATCTTATTGAGTATTTTAGCATCTATATTCATTAGTGATATTGGTCTATAATTTTCGTTTCTTGTTGGGTCTTTCCCGGGTTTGAGGATCAAGGTAATGTTTGCTTTGTAGAATGTGTTGGGTAATACTCCTTCTTTTCTATATTTTGAAAGAGGTTTAGTAGTATAGGTACTAGTTCTTCTTTAAATGTTTGGTAGAATTCTGACATAAAGCCATCTGGTCCTGGGCTTTTCTTTTTAGAGAGATTTTGTATAGTTAATGCTATTTCAGAACTTGATATAGGCCTGTTCAACATTTTCACTTCGTTCTGGCTAAGTCTTGGTAGGTGTTGTGCTTCCAGGTATTGGTCGTTTTCTTTCAGGTTTTCATATTTGTTAGAGTATAGTTTCTTGTAGTATTTACTAAGGATTTTTTTAATTCTGAGGAGTCTGTTGTTATTTCATCATTACCATTTTTGATTGATGAAATTAGAGATTTGACTCTTTTTTTCCTGGTTAGGTTGGCCAAAGGTTTTTCTATTTTATTGATCTTTTCAAAAAACCAACTTTTGGATTTATTAATCTGTTGTATAGTTCTTTTGTTTTTAATTTCATTTAAGTCTGCTCTGATTTAGGTTATTTCTTTTCTTCTGCTGGGTTTGGGGTTAAAGTGTTCTCCTTTCTCCAGTTGCTTGAGATGTGCCATTAAATTATTAACTTCCTCTCTTTCCGTTTTCTTAAGGAAGGCTTCCAGTGCTATAAATTTCCCTCTGAGGACTGCCTTTGCAGTATCCCAGAGGTTCTCATAATTCATGTCTTGATTGTTTTTTTGTTCCCAAAATTTGGTGATCTCCTTCTTAACCTCGTCTATAACCCATGTGTCCCTCAGCATAAGGTTGTTTAGCTTCCATGTTTTTGTATGGGTATCCAGGTTCCTGTTGTTATTTCATTCAACTTTTATTCCATGATGGTCTGAGCAGATGCAAGGACTAATTTCCTTTTTTAAAAATTTGCTGAGGTTGGATTTGTGACCTAGGATGTGGTCGGTTTTGGAGTATGTTCCGTGGGCTGCTGACAAGAATGTGTATTCAGTTTTGTTGGCATGAAATGTTCTGTAGATGTCTGTTATGTCCAGATGTTGAATGGTTGAATTTAAATCTAAAATTTTTTTGCTTAGCTTCTTTTTGTAGTGTCCATCCAGGATTGCTAAAAGGGTGTTAAAATCTCCAACTACTATGAAAGTGGAGGAAATCAAGTTACTCATGTCTGTTAGAGTTTTTCTTATAAATTGAGGTGCGTTGTGGTTGGGTGCATTAATATTAATAATTGAGATCTCATCATATTGAGTATTACCTTTAACAAATATGAAGTGTCCATCCTTATCCTTAATTATTTTGGTTGGTTTAAAGCCTATTGCATCTGTGCAATAGGCTTTTGGTTGGTTTAAAGCCTATTGCATCTGTGAACAGGATTGAAACACCTGCTTTTTTCTGCTTTTCATTTGCCTGGAAAGGGTGAGCATCCCTTCACCTTGAGTCTATATTTGTTTTTTAATGTAAGATGTGATTCTTGTATGCAGCAGATATCTGGCTTGAGGTTTTGTATGCAGTCAGCCAACCTGTGTCTCTTTAGAGGACAATTTAAAACATTCACATTAATTGAGAGTATTGATAATCCTTTCGATAGTCCAGTGGACATTTTTAATTCTTTTGCAACTGTGGAAGTTGAAATTTGATCAAAAATTTTTGGGGGTGGGTTCACTTTTGTGGTGGAGAATTATGCTGGTCTTTATGGAGGATAGGTCTAAGAATGTCCTGGAGAGCTGGTTTAGTTGTGGCAAATTTCTTTAACATGTGAGTGTCATTGAAGTATTTAATTTCTCTCTTATAAATGAAGCTCAGTTTAGCTGGGTACAGGATCCTGGGTTGAAAGTTATTTTGTTTTAGGAGATTAAAAGTTGATAACCACCCTCTTCTAGCTTGAAAAGTTTCAGCAGAGAGATCTACAGTTATTCTAATATTCTTCCCTTTGTAGGTAATGATTTCTTTCGTCTGGCAGCTTTCAGAATTTTCTCCTTCATATTAACTTTAGTGAAATTGATTATGATGTGTCTGGGGGATGTCTTATTCACGTTGAGTCGTGGTGGAGTTCTGAAACTGTCTGCTAACTGAATTTTGGAATCTCTTGGTATGTCTGGAAAGTTCTCCTTCATAATGTCATGGAGAAGAGACTCTGTGCCTTGTGAAGTCACTTTGTCAATTTTGGGGATCCCTATAAGACGAATATTGATTTTCTTCGAATTATCCCAGAGCTCTCTGAGAGAGTGGTCTGTTTTTAAGGCTGTAAGGCAGCTCAGTCCCCGCCTTTAGGCTGCTCAGTCACTAGGTTACTTTTTCTCGCCCGATCCTTGCTCTGGGACTCTGAGGGCGGAGCTTGCTGGGGCAGTTCTTTCACAATGGCTTCCTGCGTGCAGCTCAGTGGCTCAGTCTGGGGCCCCAGACAATGGCCAAAGTTCTCCACATTCCTGCTCAAGCTCTCCCCAAGGCAGTTCAACTGAGTGCCAAGTCCAAGAACACCAAAACATTTCACAGGTAAGGCCTTTCCAGTTTGCAGTGTCACTGCTGCTTGTACCTACGGTTGCTGACATGATTAGGTCGATCAAACACATGAAACCACTTGCCAGTTTTCCACTGTTTTGTCCACCTCTTGGGGTCCATAAGTCCCTTGCTGGCTCCCTGTATCCTCAAAGGGATGATTATAGGCAGATCCTACCAGCCAGAGCTGCCTGAAGTCTTATCTCCCCAGACTCGCCATTCCCAGTTGCAGGGAAGCTGTTACATGGCCACCATCTTTAACCTGATCTGGTGCCTGATTCTATTTGGGGTTCTTCTTCTTCCTTTACTGTGGTAGAGGCATCTTCATCAAGCACTTTTTGAGTGATTTTCCATTTCAGGTCCTGTGCAATTCTGGGCATACAATAATGAATAAGACCATAAATATTGAACCAGAGATAGGTTTGACACAAACAAATTTAAAATTTCCTTGTAGAGCGTTAATTAATCTTCTCTTGACATGGTCTTCATCAGCTGAAATATTGTATATAGCCATCAGCAGAACTGGAATATCTCTTCTTTCAGATTCACTGGTTTCATTCACTTGGTAAACAAATAATAATGTTTACCATAAGACTGGGTGGGGGTGCTCGCCTCATCCCCAGTGAACATCAAACTGTATAGTCTTTCCACTTCTTCAGAGAATGTATGTCTTGCATATTGCTTCCTTACAAAAAGGAGAGTCTCATTTTTGCCTATTCCTTTACTTAATTATATGGTTAGCTGAGGATTTGCTGGGTTTTCATGGCTGACTATGATATAATTTTTCAATCTGTCTCTAAGACCACTATACTGACTTACTTTTGAATATTCAAGGGCTGTTATTCTTCTTTCCAAACTCCTAAGGACTTACCCAGGAAGATGTATTTGGTGTGCCCTTTGCTTTAGGCCCCCTTTTAGAGCTCTCTGTTGTGGAGTTAAGAGATTTTTCTTACAAAATTCTTTGTGTAGAACAGTGCTGGACAATGGAAAGATTATGTGGATCATAATCTTTGGAGCATGTGGAGACTTTTTAAATCTCCATTAGACATAAAAAGATCAAAAGAAACATTTGAAATTAATTATAATAATTTATTTAACTCTATATATACAAATTATTATCATTTTAATAAAAATCAATATCAAATTGTTACTAAGATATTTTATAGTCTGTGATGTGCTAAATCTTTGAAATCTAATATTTATTTTACACTTACAGAACATCTAAACTTGGACAAACTACATTGCAGATACTCAGTTGTCCCATAAGGCTAGCAGGTACCTTATTGAATGACAAAGGTTTTTGATATCTTTATTTATCAGGACCAACACACCCAAGGTAGAGAAAGTCTCATTAAAGAAGTTATGTTGTTCTCAAGACTGAAACATCCTCCTAGTCCAGAGATGTATTATTATCTTGCTGTCATCTTTTACTATTTTCATTTTGTCATTGGAAAATCCACTTGAGTTTGTGTTCCATGGATATGAAAGGGTTATTCCTATGGATTCCTCACTGTAGTGAAAGTAATAGTCTGGGGTTTACACTATTATGTCCCTATGAAGCATGCTGTACATCTAACAAGACTGCCATTCATTTTTTCAATAAATCCTGCACAGGGGTATTAGGGTCTGTGAACTGACAATTGATTTACTGCCTGGAAAATTATTCTTTATTGATTTATATTACATGGAGGCGACTGCAAATCTATAGTGTCTCTAACCAGAGAGAAAATACTAAAGTCAGTGTCATTCTTATTTAGACAGGCAATTCCAAGCAGGAAAATTGGTTTAGCACCTGTAGGTGACATCTATGTATTATTTATTTATGAGTTCCAGTAATCCATGAATTATAATACACAAAGCAAGTGAAAACAGGATAATTAATTAGAAAAAGTCTTTTATGCAAACAAATATTTTAAATTTCAACCTACCCATTGTCTTACTGTGTGGAATTGGACACCTTGACTTGATTTATCTCGTAAAAAAGATTTTGCCATCATATGTGGCTTGTTATTCACATATTGAAAATGCAGAAGTGTTTTAAATAAATAAAACTTTTAAAATAGTGCTATAATTTTGATTAATTAGGTTAGGGGGAAGGTTTCTAAAAACTATATTAAAATGATTTACTAATTTCTACAAGCTACTTCAGGAAGTTCTCTAAAATTGGGAAGGGTCTGAATGTGATCACCTGCTGTGTTGCCTTACCTTTGCAAACTTCCTTCTGGAACTTGTTCTAATCAAGATGCATCTGTCCAAAAAATAACCTGAATTTAATTGAAATAAGAAAAGACAAAATACAGCCACATGTTAGAGCAACTGCTTGATCAGAGGGCAACGGGATCAGTCAGATTGTTTTCTATACATATATCTTGCTTCTGTAAATTGGCTTTGGGGGATCTATACCTTCTTGAAATTGTATGCAAAACATATGCATGTTTAAATATATTTCCCCCACTGGAGAGAGTTTCTGTATATCAGATTCTCAAATTTATCCATGACCTTCAAAAAAATCTCAGATGTGCCTTGTAGGTTTATCATTGAATTCATAGCATCAAACATAGTGCTTAGCAAATAGCAGGTTTCAATAAATATTTGTTGGATAAATGAATACTCTCAAGTTATGTCAGCATGTAAAGTGGGTTTCCTGGAATACTTCAGTTTAGCTGAAGTAAATTTGTTTTTTACTTTGCCTAGTTTCTTATAAAGCTCAATGCATATAGCCATAGCTCCATCAACTATATATATAATTAATTATTTATGTACATATTCATATTCATACATACATACATACACATATATACACAAAGGGCTTTCAGAAAAGTATTCTGTCATGTAACATGAAAAATATTAACGAGAGAGAGAGAGAGGGAAGCAAAGATAGCCACTTGGAGTTTGGAGCTCAAGATTTTGATCTGATTGTCCCAAGTGACATTTTTTCTTTTCTTTTTTTTTTTTTTTTGTATCTTTTCTTTCTACTACTTTATTTATTTATTTATTTATTTAGCTCTGGCCCCCAAACTCTTTTTCTTTGATGTGTCCTAAAAAGTGGGGGAAAAAGTGGGAACTTGAGAATTTTTTTAACCTAAAAAGCTAATAGTGAGAGGTTATTTTAAATTCAAAAGAAATTCAAAAAAATTTCTTTTATCCATGAGAAATTAAAAAATCAATTTGTTTATTTAAAAGGCAAATATTGATTGTGGGTTTGGACCTGATGACATGCACAAAGACCTTGTCCCTATAGAGCTTCCAGTTTAATGTGGAAATGGCTAAATACATATTTTTAGTCAATGACACAGCGTTTTGGTTTTATGGCAAGTAAATTCAGCAAAGGACACTTGGATGCAGTTTATTCCCTTGAGGTCCTTTAACCAAGTGCATTTTAATTGATAAAAGCTTTCTTTTGGCAGTTACAGGTTTATCCTGAGATGTGGAGTGACATGCAATGTTCTTGAGAGTGGGGTCTGAGCAGCTGAGTGTGTTCCTGTAAGATGGGCCCTGCTTGAAGGCTCAGGGCAGTGGGTCAAGGCATTTTTTTTGTTTGAGATTACTCTTTTCTCTTTCTGACTTTATTTTTATGTCTTCCAGTCTAAGACAGGAATAACAAAAGCACTGTCATTCCCATAAATGTCTTAGTCTATACTTCTCGACACTGAAGCCCATGTCTAGTATTTACCATACAGTGCACCATTAGATTTAGTATTTTTCATCATTGCATTGCTTTTTTCTTTTCTTTTTTTCTTTCTTTCTTTCTTTCTTTCTTTCTTTCTTTTCTTTTCTTTTTTTTTTAATCCAAATGTCAGAGATACTGAGTCTTTAAAAACCAAGAACTAGATATTTTTTGGTTATTGTAGACAAGCAATTTAATGAAAAAGCTACTGAAAAGTTTTTTCCTCTTTGAAAACTAGTAAATCAATTACAAAAGCAATTTCCTTACACAGTATGATTTTATTGTGTTTGACCAGGGCATTTGATAAGTATTAGTTCTTGCTGAGAGAAAAGAGTAAATTTTATTTCAAGCTTTTCTTTCATGCAAACAGCAAAAGAAGGCATACAAGGGCAGTTGGGCAAGCCTTACCTTGGTTGTACATGCCCAGAGACTGAGGGAATCTATAGGCAGACATGACTGCCTTAGTATAATATCTCTGCTGAGAGAAGCAAGGGAAAGACTCTTTACCTAAAAAAAATGAGGACAATTATGGCAAATGCTTCTTTCTGCCCTTATTTCATACAGAAGCAGGTATTATGGTATTCTCTCATTCTTCTTTGAGAGATTTTCCTGCATTAAACAAATACATACCAAGCTCAATTTAAACAAAAGTATGACAATAGAAAAATAATCTAGATTTGTTGTGTAAACATATTGATGCACAGGCTTAGCAGCTATAGATTTCATTCTGCCTCTGAGATTAATATGGAGATTGGGACTAAGTATATGAAAGCAAAAAAGTAAAAATCCTTGTAAAAAATTTATTGTGTGCCTGATATGTCCTTGGATTCATGTGACACTGCATCCCCTTCCTTTGACCCCGTTGTGGTAATATAGCGTATTGGTTAAATGCATACCTATTGACTCAAGTGTCTCTAAGTCTGATTCTCAATTATAAAAGGCTGATGGTAATTACACTGTCTATGCCATTCTATTTCACATAGGTGTAATAAGAAGTAAACGAGTAATGGGTGTGCTTAATAAATGTTTGCTATAGAAAGTGCTGGAATGAATGGCATATGCTATTTTATTACAAAAATTCAGACAAGGCAAGTGTAATAATTTTCTTAATGATTTCTCCCATTCCTCCCCCTTCCATACTAGGGCATGCTAATTTCTTGCTGCTCCCACAGCAGCTTTTATGTACCTTATCACATTATACTGAATCTGTGTATTCATGGTAGATTACTTAATTTTTTTCCACTCAGCATCTAGTCCTAGTCCTGGAACAGACAGAATTAAAAAAATATGTTCTTAAAACAAGGGATAGACTGTACAAAAATTGAGAATTGAGTGGTCTTTTGAAGAGAGTATAAGAAAATGGTAAACGTTGAAGAGATTCAAGATAGTGGCAATGGAGCAAGCATAGTTTAGGGGTAAGAACAGGTCAGGAAGGAGGGGGTTAGCTATAGGTGAGGAGGGGAAATATTTGAAAATAGGTTAAAAAACTGTGTTTTTTAAAGAAAGAGTGTTTTAGAAAGTGTTCAAAATATTCTGCATATTTAGTTGACAGGGCCTTCAATGTCATCTTGAAGAATTTGGCAGAAATTTGGGTTTATGACTAATAGGAAACCATGTAATTAAGAATTTTGTGAATTTTGCAGTCTGAACCCCATGTGGTCTTTTAAATAAACTCAACCCAGAACCCTAAAGCCTTCAAGAAACATAGAACTACTATGGAGTGTTCCAAAATTTGCCCCTAAAGTCACCACCCTAAATAGAGAAAATGGGAAATTGTAGCTAAATGTACCTTTACTTACAACATATTTTGCCAAAATTACAAAACTTACAAAATTACAAAATTTTGCCAAAAGTTGGCCAATGCATAAAGAATATTTAGTAAATATTTTGTAAAATCTTGTGATGAATATTTTGTAAATACTACACGTTGCTGTGTGTAATGTACTCCAGTGAATAATGTGCACCCAACTTTTTGGCCCAAACTTTCAGGAACACACCTTACAAGAAAGTGGCTGACTCTTCTGGCTGGGAGAGACACAAGGGGAGGGCTAAAGCTCCCCTGGTAAACGTGCAGATGGCACGGGCCTGTGGGCCCCTGCTGCTTGCTCCCCGAGCTGCCTGGTTCTTCCCTCCTGGCCCAAAGAGGTGCCTCGGCCATGGACGTGGCTAAGCTTCTGAAGCTGCTTGGCTCTCTGGCAGCCAGAAGAGTCTTGAGGGAATGCGTGGGTCTCCCAGTTCCTTCTGGGGTGGCCCGGCCCCAGGCCTCTGCCCTTGCCACATACAGCCGTGGACTGCCTCGCCAGCCTTGCCACCACTTCCTCCCCTGATTCAGTGCCCGCGGGAGGCCGCCCTCGCCTGCCCTCCCAGATACCAGATCACCCACGGTGGAACCCTGCGCTCCTGGTGGGCTCAGGCAGGAGGGCTTGGCGTGCCCTCCCACCCCGAGCCTGCTGGTCATCCCCTCTCCCCACTCCCTGGCCATACTATGTTATAAGGCACATCCTGATTTTCCTCTCAGAAAACTCGGCAAAAAGATGTGCGTTGTACATGGCAAAATGCAGTAAATGTACACTTAGTTACAATTTCCCATTTTCCCTATGTATAGCATCCTCAAGGACAACTTTGGGTACACCCTGTATTTGAGAATACAGGCTAGAAATCTGGTGGGTATAAGACAAGGAGAGGAGTTAGTAGTAGCTGTTTGTAAAAACCTTTGAGTGTGCATTGTTAATAAGAACTATTCAATAAATATTCAATAACAGCTTGTTGTTTTCCAGATACATTTCTGGGAACTAGTGTTTTTTTCAGTGGTAAGCATGATAAAAACCTTGACCTAATGGAGCATGCAGTCTGGCAGAGGAGGGAGAGAATTAACTAGGCAACATTATGGTGTGCCAACAGTTAAGGGATTATATAGGTGGGACATCTAACCCAAACCTAAGGGATCAGGGAAGACTTCTCCAAGTATGTGAGGCTTAAGCTGAGGTCTAAATGATGTGTAAGAAATAAAGAATGGGTAAGGAAAGGGCTATTCTATGTAGAAGAATTTAATTCTATGTATGAAAAATTTATATGAAGTAGGAGGGTAAAATCAAGGGGGTGAGCGTCAAGAACATAGTAGGACAATAGTCAGAACCCAGTCCTATAGGTACTTATAAACTATATGACAAGGTTGGAATTTTATATATATCTATCTTAACATAGTTTACAGAATGATTTGAGAGGCCAAGAGTATGCAATACGAGGTTATTAGGAGACTTCTGAAATGTTCCAGGTGAAAGTTAGTTAGCTGAACTGACGACAGCAGTGAGAACAGAAACTTAGTGATGGATGAACATAACCAGTATTTAGGTGAAGAACTGACAGGTTTTGATTGGTTAGAAGTCTGGGGTTAGGGAAGGAAGGAGATTAAAGTTTTATGTTGATTTTTGGTTTGCACACCTTGGTGGATGGGAGTGTGTTATCTTCTGAAATGGGGATCCAGGAGGGAGAACAGTGAGTAACATTAGATTTACTGAGTTTGAAATGTCTTTGAATATCCAATGAAAATTGATTATAATAAAGCAGCATTCTGGGGAGAAAGTTTGAAAATATTAATATATAATAGGGATCTATCAACCTGTGGACGTTAATGGAAGACATGGGAGGATATAAACTGGACTAGGGGAGCAAAGGGAGTGCAAAAGGGTCCTCGAGCAGAAGTCTAGGAACACTAGTCATTTTCTTTTAAATAAACTCACTGAAGTATAATTTATATACAATAAAGTAGGCCCATTTAAAGTGAAAGTTTCAATGATTTTGACAAATATATACACTACTATAACCAATGTACTAATCAAGATACAGAAAATATTTGGTGCCTTGTGGTGTGTTAGATCTTAATTATAATATATGATGGTTTAATTTTCAGGCATTTTAGGTGCTGGCTATTAGGCACATTTGTTAGTTTAAAAATATACTATATGATCTTATAATTAATACACTTATTAAAAAGAAAACATAATTAAAACTTAATACTTCTTATTTATTTCCTACATTTTTTATTATCTATAATCTTGGGGTTAGTTAAATGTATTTCATTTGAATAGAGGCAATACTGCATAACCCTGTGTTTTCAGTGACATTGTTTTGGTAACTTGAAATACACCATAGCCAAAATATTTACACTGTGGAACTTGGCAGATAGTACAAATTAGGGTTTGACTTATTTTTTAATTTTCTAGACATAAATGGGAGGTAAAATGTTAATAATGCAGATGAAATTTAAAAGTGTCATTTCTAGGGCAGCATCTGTGGCTCAAAGCCCCATATACTGGAGGTGGTGGGTTCAAATCCAGCCCCAGCCAAAAAAAAAACCCCTGCAAAATAAATAAATAAATAAATGAATAAAAATAAAAGTGTCATGTCTATAAATGCTTTTTTTTTTTACTAACACAAGAAAACTAAGGATATTTGAAGAACTATTCTTCCTGTACTTGAAACTATTACCTGATTCAGTGAAGAAATCACTCATGTCTTTGATGAACAAGTTGGGTTCTATTACAGCATACATAGTGCCCTAAGCTTAAATAACAATATGCAAGAGAATAGAAAGAGTTTGACAGTATACACATCACATATCAAATGCAGTATAAACAAATTTAGAATTAGAGAATAGGGATACAGCTTCATTTGTCAAAACTTGGTTGAATTATGATTGTAAGTTGCCTAGGCATGTAAGAGTTTGGCAAAAATCAATGAACATACTCTGAGATTCTGTTGCCTATATGGAATTTATAATAAAGTGTACTATTGCTATGGTTTGAATGTTTGTGTTCTCCACAATTTGTGTGTTGAAACCTAATCCATAATTGAAGGCACATGTATTAAGAGGTGGGAACTTTGAGAAGTGATTGGGATTGTTGTGCTTATAAAAGACTACTAGAGAGCTGTTTTGCAGTATTCCAGAGACATCACTCACTTCCCAATTTCTTGATAATTTTAGTACCTGGCTCACTATCATTTTATTTAACATTTTCTCATCATCATAGTAACTGAATTCACTTTGTTTTTTTGGTTGGGGGTCAATAGCTCCTTATTTATTTTTATTTCAGATTAATATGGGGGTACATTGAGACTAGGTTATGTAATTTGCTTTTGTAAGGTTAAAGTCTGAGCTTTAATTATGTTCTTCACCCAGGAATTCTGCAATATACTGGTGCATTGAGTGGGAATTTCTCAACCTTCCCCCTCCCCTTAATTCACTTTTAATGCTAATAAATTCTTCCACCGCTGTGATTTCCAAGTTCATCTCCTTCTCTTCTGAGGATCTTATCTTCTATCATAACTCAGTCATATATGCCTTTAGGTGAACCTCAGACCCTGAGATTCTCTAAAATTATACCCTTTGCATAATTTTTATTCCAAGCATCTTACTCTTCAGCTATCACCTCTTATCTTCAATGTCACTCCCTCCCATATTCACACCAACAATTTTTTCACTCAACTGTCTTCATACTACTGTTACATTTTTGCTGCCATTTTCCCTCCTTTGCTTGGGTTCTCTGGTCTAATTATGAAATATCTCTGATCGGACCTTACACTGGAACTTCAGGATTTGACTACTGCCTAGTTCTAAATCTGCTCAAATAAGAACTGGATTATTTTTAACCCTAAACCAGTTTGACACTAAGTTGCTTTATCTCCTGTAGTTCAGAATTGGGCTCTGTTTTATTTCAGCCCAAATAACTGGCAATGCTGAGATGATGAAGGATCCTAAGAAAGATTTTATTATCTTCTTTTTTATATTCAAAAAATGCCCTTCCTGTTTATAATCAAAAAATGCCCTTCCTGTTCTATTTGGATGGAATTTCACCCTTCTTTCCCTATATCTAGTCTCAGGCTTCACACTCAGAATAATTCATTGCCCATGTCAGAGTGAACTATTTTTCCCTTGCCTGGAAAACTAATAAATTAAGCTTCGGTGTTTCTGTTATTATTTAGTGGGGTCATCATTTTAGTCACTTCCCTGCATATACTCCCAACTGTATTTCCTATTCTTGCTGTATCCCTTCTTCGAATTAACCTTGCAATACCCATCTAAGAAAGCAGAAGATGAATCGAACTCTCCACTTGCTCTGCTTTTGAACCTGAATGAGTGAACATGACTGGGCAAAACACCAGCTATGTTGAATAGTCTTACTTGAAATCCATGGCCACTTTCTTCAAGAGGGCTTTTCTACTGTTGGGCAGTCTTACCTTATTTTTCTTGTCCCTTTATTCTATTCTCCTAAATAACTATTTCTTTTTAATCTTCTTTTCATCAGATTCTTAACATATGCTTCTTCATTCTCAGCTAATAACCTTGCTTCCTATTTTCCTGAGAAGCACTGAAAATTATGGGGTCCCCCTCTGACATCTGCCAGTGTTCTTGAAACTTTAACCATATAATCTGCCTATCTTTCATTATTAGGAATAAAATCTCCATGCTTTTCTCTAAGGCCAATGGCAACATTTTTGCTCCAGCACGTTTCCCATCTTTTTTTATTTCTCTTCTGATTTATTCTTATCAGTGATATAGAATTCTACCACTCAGGACTAAACAGGGAGCTCCCCATTCTCTAGGCTTAGGTAAGCTCAGAAGTCAGATCCCCATTTCTAGGCACAAGAAGACTGCCTTTTTCGGGACACACCCTCTGGGCTCTGATAAGATCATGAACAAAGCAGCCTGTGATGGTTTTTTGGGTGGTTCCACCTTGGGTAGGAGCACACACCCTAATCCCTTCCATGTGTAATCCTTTAGATTTAAGACCCCTAGATAAAAGAGCCCAAGTGGAGACTCCCGAGTGAGTTCTTCAATTCTTTCCCCTTTCCATAAGCTCTGGTGCTTTTTACTTCTTCTGTATTCCTTTCTCACTTCTAATTAAAGTCCTATCTTACCACTGATCTCTGGTCCATGGGTTCATTCTGCGAATCCCCAAGACCAAGGACCTACTGAAGAGCGAAATTCAAGTGTCATCAGCACACAATGTGTTGTAATTTCTTACCTATGAGAAAACACTTTCTAACTTCACATTTCTTTCCAGCTTCTGCCCTGTCTTTCTGCCCCTGTTTCCTGTGGAATTCCTTGAAGGAGATATGAAGGTCATGTCTGTCTGCTTGCTCCCATATTCTCAACTAACCTAAAGCTGTTTTGATTCTCATCACACCAGTCAAGAGTTTTGTCAAAAATCACCAATAAACCTCCTAAATCCCATAGGCCATCTTAGTCTTCAGTTTTTTCACCTATGATTCAACACCTGGTATATGGTTTTCCTCGTAGGTGACTAGAGACTTCTTCATTTCCTTTGCTGGTATTTTCTCATATTCCTGTCTTTGTTCTTGGATCTCTTTCCTTCTCTGTTTACTTTCATTGCAGAGCCATCTCAATACAGACTCTTTTCTTAAGAAATATTGAAAAACCTTTGACTTCTAAGTATATATCTCCAGCCTAGGCCAATATGAACTCATATAACTGGCTGCTCTCTCAAAAATTCCATTTGGATGATGAATTCGGATCACAAACTTAATTTGTCTATAACTTAACTGCCAATTCTCTCCATCCTAACTTGTTTCTTACTGTCTTCTCCATATCAGTCAAGAATAGCTCCATCCTTCTAATGATTCATGCCAAAATCTTGGATTAGTCCATGACTCTTATCTTTTTCTCCTATCCTACCTCCAATACATAAAAAAATCCATTTGATTTTTTTTTTTTCTATTTGTCTGCTCTGTTTTTATTCAAAAAAATAGACCATGATTCTTTGGGAGGTGATACAAGATTGTTTTCCAGTTAGATCATCATTTCTATAACATCTGTAATAATCATAAATTCCAAAGGTTCCTGCTCTCCCCATCCCAATACATTTTTGGCACCTATACATGAAATGTC